>JACCHZ010000106.1:4587500-4799094 GCA_018907045.1 Wiebesia pumilae
CCCCATTGATCTCATGAATCCAATTTTTTGACGGATTAATTATTCGATAACGTTAATAATTAATAATTAAATTAGAATTTTTTCAAAATTTTATTAGTTTAATTTAAAAACGACGAAAAAAAAATTGTTTTTTATGGACAATATTAGCACCAAAGCGTGTCGATAAAATTGCAAGAGTTGGTTGTATCAGTAATTTTTAATATTGTATAAAATAAAGCAGTTTATTCATTTCTTTAAATAGTGAAAAGTGAATAATCTAAGATACATAAACATAAAATATGTACTTTACTGTTTTCGATTATATTTTTATTTACTCTAATTATAAGAGTAATAATAAATGTACAAAGCTTAAACTGTATTGTAATAAACTAATTATTTAAATTAATGTTATTGTATTATTACATTTTCATCTACCCAAAGTTTAATTTCAAATTCATTGTAATATATTTATTTAATTTTTTTATGATATACGTATACTTATTACTCAATATATGGATGTGTGCATTCATTTTTATTATATATTTAAAGTTACGAATTTAAAAATTTTTAGTCCAAATAGTTTTGAATAGATTTTCTTACATCAAATTATGGTTGATATCAAACAAAACATAAATATTGCACATTTTTCTTAGAAGTAACCGTACAATTTCGTTCTACGTAAATGAAAATACGTCTCAAATAAAACTTGTTATGTATAGATATAACGGTATACTAATGTGCTGTAATAATATATTTAATCGAAACGGTCATGTTGTGAATTATTTGAATAATTAATCTCAATATTTGTGTTTACGATTTCAGTTGTATTTAAAGTGAGGCTAAGGGAAGTAAGTATTTACCATAGCTGGTGGATTTGTATAAATTATCAAAGTAATTTTATATTATGACGAAAAACGTTCGATCAAATAAGTAGAAATATAATTGTACATAAAATTAACATGTCATAATCTTACTCATAATATTTATAAATATTTTTTTATTTAATTAAAAAAGTGTTTTAGCTAAAGAAAATGTATTGTTACGAATTATTAAATCAACAAGGCATTGAACGCGAAACATTAGAATTTATTGATTATGCAAAGTGCAAAGTTATATTGACAATAATTAAAAAGTAAAATCTGAAATTATAAATTCGCAGAAATTAGTAAATAATAAATGCTTTACTTATTATTACTCGATAAAGTTTATTATTTTAAAAAAGTATATTAATTTTTAGAAGACATATTACAGCGTCACCGTTGGATATCAAAAAGAATGGAAAATTTGAATACAAATTTCTATATTCCACATAATCAAATAGATTTGCCTTCAATTAATGATACGTTTTATAAATATGAGGGTGAAAGTTACATGTAAGTTTTTTTTATTGTTTTATATTTTGAAGATATTTTGATTACATCCTACTATTAAAGAAATTAATCAATTTATATGCATACATACATGTACAAAGCTTTTTTGAAGTTGCAAGCATAAATTTTTAATCATTATTGCGAATTTTTTACTCACTGCAGTTTAATTTACTTTTGCCCAGGGTAAATTATTCAAATGAACAACATTTCAATAGGAAATACATATCAAATGAAATTACACCGTATTGGTCAAAAGAGCCAACAATAAAGAAATCCTCAATATGCCAAACACCAATTGTGACTTTTGATGATTATCCAGGAGAATTTAATTTTCAGTTTACTATTCCTCTAAATGAATTTTTGAAAACTAGTTTAATGGTGAGTTAGTAACACATGTAACATTAAGAAGCTATTCATATGAAACCATAATATTTTCTAGGCAAAGTTGAGTAATAATCATAATCATAATGAGAATCTTCGTCTGGTTGCAATTGATTAAGTTACCAGCTTGTTATATGACTAAATAGTTTTCTATAGATTGTTTAGAGCTTTTTAGCTCTCAATTTTTATTTTATTCAAAAACTTATTTCTTAAGGAAGTAGTAGATATTTTTATCTGAGCAATTGCATAAGTTTTTATTATTGTTATATCTTAAGCCTTTGCAAACACTTGCAATGGTGTTCATCAGTTCAATGTTCTAGTAAAGTGAAACTTGCGTTTTGATTTCTACAGCTCTATTCGAGTCTTTAATAAATTAAATGACAGTTGTTTTTGTTGGAAAAATGAATCCACATTTCCTTTTCATTAACGCTAATAACTTTCAAAGTAACGTAAAAAGTTAAATTCCTTAGAAAAGTCGAATTTTCTGTAAATTAGTCAACTGCTCTAACTGTATTTTCAAGTTTTTTTTATAACCTGTAACACGATACCAGAACTGTATAATTAGTATCAATTTTTTATTATTTTTCTTTGTTGACATAAACGCATGAGAAACAAATCTGATTTACGCGATTTTTCTGTACAAGGTGATCATCGAAGAGAAACCACAGATGTGTAATTTGTATTTTCTTGTTAATATTTACAAAATTTCCTCCTCCATTGATATTTTTTAATTATGAGATGTTTACAGTTTTTGTGAAAATTGTTTTTAGCATTACTATTTTTCAACTATTTAGGCAGATCCGTAAAAATAAAAAAATAAAAAAAAAGGCACATTCAAAATTCTATCGAAGATAAATTATATATGTCAACAGTATTCCAAGAATCTATCTAAAATCTACATAAAAATGGGCCATGTTCTGCCGATGCGTTTCTCATGGAGTTCGCTGCACAGTGACTTTTGGTTGCGGACAACAATGGTGTATCGAGAGGATCATGACCGCAGTACACCCGTACAACGTTGTTACGCCCATATGGCCTCAGATTTGCCTTACAATCAAGATATAAATGCAAACCAGCTCCAACATGTTTTTCGCACGGGAAATGTACGTACCTACTACAATTGCAATAACGGAGTCTACTCGACGTTGACGCCCCTTGGGAGCCCGGCTGTTGGCCTCAAAGACGTACCCATTGATTTTACGTTTTACTGCAAGAATAGCTGTTCCACAGGCATGAACAGGAGGCCAACTACAATGGTCTTTACTTTGGAAAATCAGGAAGGTCACGTTCTGGGTAGAAGATCGCTTCAGGTACATTTAAATGCTTAGCAAATTACTTTTTTTTTTAACGATATCAAGAAACCTTCTTTGGAGGCAATGAATTTTAAAATATTTTAAAAAATTCAATACATATAATTTTAATTTATTTTTTAAATAAATGTAATATCATGTAAGGCTTCTCAAACTGAATTTAAGTGAATTATAAAACTTATTTTCGTCGACGTTCTCCTGGTTCGCTTTCAGCTGGAATAGTTCGAGGCTCGACCAAAGTTCTTTATGAGTGTGGACTTGGCCAAGGAATTAGAAATAAAAAATAGTCATTTTAATTATAAAATAAATTAAATAAAGTGTATTCAAAATTGTCAGAAAAATTAGATTTACAAAAAATGGTCAAAACCACGCAAAAACTTAACTAATATTTACAAACTGAAAAGAACTTATTAATCAATATGTAATTTATTATAGTTAATATAAGATAAATATAAGATAATAACATCGTGTATTCGAATTTAAAACATAAAATATCAGTTTGTAAATGTACATAAATGTAACTCTAAAATTTAAATCTACGCGAATGGTGGTGAATGGAGAACTGTGGGAGAAGAGTATACGCAAAGAGGACGGGAGGTTCGATGAAAGGTGACGACTGGGTGAAAGACTCAATGAACGTCGACACCAACGACAGGAATCAGCGAGAGAAGTCGAACCAAAAAGATGTATTACTTAAAGGTGGTGTTGTTCCACCCGGACTGTTTATTTCAATCGTACAGATTCTTCTTCGTATTCTGAGTCGGAGGTGTAAAGCAGTCCATGAATCGCTTATGCATATGTACATTACACACTCTTATGTACTGTCACACATACACTAGTATTTACGGTCTACACTACACTAACATTTGTTTTCCGAGACGGTTGCTAACTAAGATATCTAGATAATCTTGTAACAAAAATTAATACAAAACAAATTTATATGTTTATTAATTAATAATTTTGTTGTGATAAAAAATGATTACTGAGCTCTTATAATAAGTAATGCAGTTAAATAAAGAGTTAATGGTGTTTGTATTATGATAAAGAGTCTAAGTTGATTTTTGAACTTAAAATGAAATTGATTAAGAATATCCAGCTTTTTCCAAGAAAATTTATATTTTAAATTGTGCATAGTATTTTGATATATATTCAGTTAATAATTATTCTGATTCTATACAGTTGCTATAATTGTGTTACATTTAAATTAAAAACATTTGATTTACTCGAATTTTATTGCAATATACCTATAGATTTTTTTAAAAAATTTTGTTTCTAAACGAAAGTATTAATTAGGATGTTAAAATTAATAATTATAGTCTTCTAAAATTTTTAATTTTAGAATTTTTCTCTCTTAAATTAAGATATTTAGTAAATGTTAACATTAATAAAAAGAACTACAACAATGACATAAGTTATGTATATACATATTTATATGATATAAAAGAATTATAGTTTTTAAATGAACTTTGTTAGAAATAAAAGAAACTAATAATAAACAATAATAAACAACAAACTCAAATTTTCTTTTCTTTTATTAAGTAAAAAGATCTTTTTACTTAAAATTTCAAGTTAGATAATATTACAAAATTTATCTATCTTATGCGAATAAAAAATATAAAATTAATGATTATATCCACGTTTGGATTTTTTATTGGGATCTTTATTTATGATTTTTTTCTTGATCTTAGTTGAAACTATATTTTGCAAATAAAAATTATTTTTTTTTTACTAAATGTATTTTTAACCATACATATTATTTTTTTCATTATTGCAAATATTTTATAAATTTTTTCCTTTTAATCTTGAATTATTTTACAAATGTGGAACAATTTACGTATATTCGTATATTTCATTTACTAAAGAAATTTAAAAAACTCGAACTAATGAACTTATTTAATTTTTTAAAATGTTTCGGAACGTTTTTAAACTGTACTACGACGTATTTATAATGTCTAAATTAATTTAATTGTATTATCACTTGGAATTATAGTATTATAGTGATTTATCAAAATATATAAGCTTTCTTAGAATTATCGACTAAATTAATCTAATGTACATTTCAGGTACAAATTTGCAGTTGTCCAAAGAGAGATAAAGACAGAGATGAAAATGATCTAGAAAATCCGAGATCAAGGAGAACACAGGAAAAGAAATCGGTTATTAAAACATTACCTGTTTCACCTCCTAAAGACGATTCAGAGTCCAGTACCGGGGAGGATCAAAATGTTTATTCTCTGAGCTTGGAAGTTATCGGGGAGGAGAATTACAAGGCTGTTTTGAAGTACGCCTACGACGTAATGGCTGGTTATGCTATTAGAACTGGAAATTTTGAGTTATTTAAAAAATACAGCAACAAGCTGTGATTCTGCTTTTAAACTATATACTGTTCGGTGTTGCCTAGCTACTAGTCGCGTTTATAATTTATTATGAAATGGGCACACAATTACGTATAAAGTAAACTGAAAATATAAATATTTTTTATATTCAGGCTTTGCTAAGATCGTATTATAGTAAAGTGACATTCTTAAGGACATTAATTAAATGCTGTTTTTTTAACGATTTAAGAAAATTCTACATTCAATAATTAATTTACGAATTTTTATATTTTATAATTGGGTCTATTTACAAATAAGAATTAAAATATTTTACACACAATTTTTTTATTGAAGTTCAATTAATTCTTTATTAGCTTATAGGATTGAGCAATATGTTGCTCTATGATTTTGTAGGTTTTATTACTTTTTGAACTTTTTACAAATATTACTTGTAATATGTAAAATTTCAATTATATTTTTTAATATTAAAATTGCTCTAAAGATTGCTAAAATATAAAATTACACGAAACAAAACATTAATTTCCAATATGAATTGGAAATTAATGAACTGCTTCATAAGTTCATTCTATTTTATTTATGTTTTATATTTAATAAATTAATTATTTACTATGCTATTAAACTCTTACTTTTTACTATTCAATGATAAGTATATGTGTAATTGTAATTATGTTAAGTTAGTACTCTATATTATTTCATAAATATAAGAAAATTATATTAATTAAATTCGAAATGTTTCTTCATTTATAGATTTTATACTAAAACACTTATATGTAAGTGAATCGAATTTAATATACAGTATATACACTATAATAATAACATTTATTATGTAAAGTTAATTATCAAGTTTCAATTCTAAGAACAGATTTCATTTTATTTTTAAAAGCGTTTCATTAAAAAACTACAGTAATTAAACATAAGATAATTTAAAATATATACATATTAGTGGTTATAAGTACGAATTCTGTGAAAATAATATAGTATTTAAATATACAAGCAATCTTTCTATACTTTTTAAAATTTTGTAATGTTTTATAATTCTTCACCCCATACAAAGCATTTTTTTATATTCCTTAAGGATAGTCTTCTTCTTGCAACTGCTTCAGCACGTTCCTTGTTCAACCATGGAATGTGAACTTTTTTCATTCCTTTTATGTTTCTTATTACACATCTATTTGTGTTCATGCCTTGATTATAAGGTTGTTGAACTTTTGTGTTATTTTGATTTCCTTCATTAATTTCTAAATTTTTCATTATATTCTGAACAATATAAATTTATAAAAAATGAATAATATATATTTAAGAATGCTCTTAAATGAATATACATCAATATAATTATTACGTACTTGTAAGTCTTCAGATGAATGTTCTTTATATTGCTTTTGCAGATTTTCATTTAACTTTTCCATAATATTTGCTAAAGATAATATAGAAACTATTATAATTAATTTAATTATTTGAATTAATCATTTATGTACAAATTTATGTACATATATTTAATTAAATACTAAAATATTACTGCTTTATTTTTAAAGAAAACATTAAGATCATATAGTTGGTTTATAGAAATCTAAATTTTTAATAAAATATTATAACAATATTATGTACATTTTTTACATGTATTTGAAAGAAAAGTTTTGTTGGATTAACAATTTTATTTGAATAAATATTAATACTTATTTGCATGTTATTAATAGTTTTGATGGTACTTTTTTGTTTAATTTTTTAAGTTTAATGTATGTAAGAAATCTAAAAATAGTTATGAATTATATTCAGATAAATGTAGATTCTAGATATTCATTCTCAATAAGATAATGTAGAATTAAGTTAATTATATGAATTAAATTAATTCATATAAGAATGATAGCTTAATGTTTTTGTAAAACAATCACTAAAACGGATATATTTTTAGTAATAACAATATTGCAAGTAGCAAATTTTTGGTTTCTTGTTTAGAAAATGAGATAAAACAGTATATAATTTCTGCAAAACAATACTAAAAAATCTTAATACTTTATCAGTTAAATGCAACTATTGATCTTTGTTTACGTTGCCAGATTAGTACTTTTCAAATATAATCATATCGATTAACCAGCTGATCTGTTTTTAACCTGCACACGTTTCTATGACGTATAATATGAATTATTCGCTATACACAATTCCATTTTTAAAGAACACAATTTTTATTTCTTTTGTCTCATTCTAACCAGTGAACTGAAATATACAAAAGTTCTTTATTTTCTATAAAGTTGAACAAACCTGTATTATTTCAAAAACGGTTCTAATAATAATATTTATAAATTATGTGGCGCAAATGTTCAATTAGAATGAAAAAACGAAGAGAAAATTTTCGAGAACGTCACACGGCACCTGCAGGATTTTCCCGCGAACTGCGACGAAATTTTTCAACATGGCGGAACTGGCAACGCTGGCGTACCGTAGAAATACGTGATTGTGATACGGGATACACATATTTTTTCACGTGTTCTTGAGAACATTTTTTCCATATGATTTGTTATTCTGAATTATCATAAGATTGAATTATTAAATGAAGACGATTTATATTATGATAACTTAAGAAGTAAGCGAGTTTTCATAGCAGGTAACGCCTACGCTTTTATTTGTATTTTCTAAAAAAAAGAGAAAGATTTAATTGTTTTCAAGATAATTAATAAGAGTTTATAAGTATGTATTAGCTAAGTATATTTAGTACTTTATATTTTTTTAAGTTTAGTGGTTAAGTTTTTGAACTGTAGTCTTAGAAGTTGGTGAGTTTGCTTGCAGAAATATCTACTGCTTCGCTGCATGAATTTTACAAGTACTTGTTGCTTTAAGGGTTTCTATATTGATTTTTAATTTTTGAAAATATCCGCATATTCATTTTCATTCATTAAATAGACTGAAAACAATGTAAGACTTGGTTGCACAATATTTCATAACAACATACAAGAAAAGACAAATTAAAAAAGCAATTTCTTATAAAAAGAATTTTTCATTTTCCTTTTGTAACTATAAATACATTCATTATGTAGATGTAATGTATTACAATTACATTTATTTTTTAAAATAATTTTCTATTTTACTAAATAAATAATTTAAATATTATCAGAATAAAAAGTTTGAAACAGAAGTTATTAATGTTACTAATCTAAATCAAATTATAAATTAAATTTTTCGTTTTATATACATTTTAGATATTTTTATATAGATAATATGTAGGTTTTAGTTATTCTGAATTATAATACTATTATCTATTTTAAAGTCAATTACAATTATATTTTTTATATTAACATCAATTATTATATTGATTTTGTTAATAATCAAAATAATATAATTTAAAATTTTACTTATGCTGTTAAATTTTATAATTAAAATTTTAAGTAATGAATGTAATGTAATTTTATTTATCTTTGATAACATTTATTCATAATACATCATTAAGTTATACATATGTGTAATAATAATTTATTTTTAATTTTTGTATTGACGTATCAATAATTTTTACTATTATATTTTTAATAAATGTTTTGAATTATATACGTTGTTTCTGTATGACTAGAGATGGCACTATATAGTGGTATAAAGTAACACAAGCCTTATTAAAACATAACTGATACTTCATAGATTACTGTTTTAAAATAGAATCCTTGATAAAGATTTCATAAATACTAATTTTACTCATTGTACTAAATTTCGGTAAATACCTGTATTTAGTTTTACTTTCATATTAAATAATTATAATTAATTAATTTTTTGAATTTCAATTAATAATAATTATGTTTGTTAATATTTTTATATTTTTTATATAATAAACCAATAAATCAATTAATGGTTACTTATTTAGTTTAACTAGTTATTTACATTTTTCAAAAGTTATGGAAAGTTAAAATTGGACTACAAAATAAGTTCAGTGCCATTCAAAAAAGTGACCTAAATAAACATCCAAATTGTGAAATTTAGCATAAAATTATTTTTTCCCTTTATTAATTACTTGTAATGAAAAAATCTGTCAACATTATAATTTAAGTCTAATATGTAAATAAAGTTTACTGATTTATTTATTTCAAATATTAGTACAGTAATTTCTAACCTATAAATTACTCAACGGAGCAAAACTGATTCAAACGGAAGCTTGTGCGCCCCTGAGGTGTGTGGATCATGTCATCCACTTGCAGAGCAATGTGATGAGTAGCTGTGGGAGTACCAACATTGGCACAAAGCTAAGGGGATCTAAGAATTTGGAAAACAGAGAAGAGACATTATTTGTAGACCCACAAGTCATCGAAGATAAAGAGGACAAAGAAACCTTGAGAAGTTACAACGTTAATGATATATTAAGAGCACCAAGAACGACTTTATTTATTTGCCCCAGAAATTCAAATTATTCCGCTGATCATAATTTTTCAAGATTCAAACCCAGGTGTGATTATTTTTACTGTATTGTTTATATTCACCGATTAAATTATTTAATAAAAAATGTTAAATAAGAGTTCTGTTGCAACTAGATAATTTTTTTTTACTAAGTTAAGCTTGAGTTAAAAACTAATATTCTTTGATTATGACTAAATTAATGATTGATAGATCTGTACAGAGGACAACGGTAGTTTAACGTCATAATAGGGATGTGAAAAAGTGAAAAATATTTTGGAGAATTTAAAAAAACTAATGGAAATATAATAAAATAAATTATAGTGCAAATATATTTTGTAATTTGAACATCTTAAAAAATATTTTGGGTAGAAAATATATTTAAACATGAGCATTTTATTTTTTTCTATAGGTTAATATTTACTTATCAATAATACTATTAAAATTTGAAAATGCAGTGTATTTGCGTATTAATTTGATAATTTAATTTTGAAAATCTTACATTTAAAAGTTAGCAATTGAGAATTTCTAATTTATATTAAAATTATAAACATAAATAAAATTAATGATGATAAAACTTGCAATAAAAATATTCATTTGCAATCAATTATAGATTTATTATTATCAAGGTCATGATGTACTTTATTATGAAAAACGTGAAAAATATAAATGACGACCTTTCAAAAAGATTATCTATTAATTTGCGATATAAAAAAATAAACTTAATATTGTAATTATAAAAAAAGACTAAAATAAAAATAAAAACTAACCATATACATTTATATCGTAATTAGATACACGCTTATCATTTTGTGTCATGAATAATTTTTATTTTTCTGTTTTTATATTTTTCTTTTTTGTTTGCATCTAATTGTTACGCTAAAATAAATGTTTTTATTAATGTTTTTTGGTATTGTGATAAACAAGTGAAATTATGTACTTTAAACTTGTTTTGAAAAAGTTTGTATTTTTATATTATTTTAAATAATTAGAAATTATTTTTAACGCTAATAAACAATGCCTAATAAAATTTTCATTTAGTTTCGTTCAAATAAAAAGTAATTATTCATTTTTATTATCTAAACTACGTATTCGTTCCATTTTATATGTTTACTAAATTGTATTTTTAAATATTTAGTTTTATATGACATATTTATCTTTCGTTATAATTCAATATTTCTTTTATGTTTCTTTTATGACGAAGGTTAATTTATTTCGAAGATTCTTCTTGCAGTTTACAAAACTTTATGTTATATCTCAATTAATTATGCGTTAAATTTATATTGGAAAAATTTCTAATTTATAGTTTTTTATAAAATGGCTGAACTACTTCCGTAAACCACACTTATTCATTTTAACACAACAAATTATGAATATAAATGTTAATAAATAATATTTAAGTTAAAAATATCGACTATAAAGCTCTTGCGCATATAGATCCAGTGGTGAGCCACGAAATGAATTTCGAATGGCTCGTGGAGGTATCAGTGGAGACCGTGGACGAGGAGGTGGTGGCAGCGGTGCAACGAGGGCTCGAGCTTTCAAGAAAACCGTTGTTGATCGCGAGTCAAATATTGACAACACGTACACGCATTCTCAGACGAGACCGAAATTTCAAGAATCGCTGAAAAATCAAGAAAACAAGTACTACGACGATAAGAGAATTAATGGTAAGTTTGCTGTAAGAAAGTTACTTAATGTAACTTTAAAGTTTTGTGTATAATGTTCATAAGATAATTTGATTTAATATTTTTTAACACTTTATTTCATATAGGATGCATTGTAAATTGTTTTTAATTTGAAGAATAATAATAATGTGGCTAGTTGAAAATCATTCCAGAGATGCTCGCGGATTAGGGTAAACAAGTTTAAATGCGTCGCGTTGTAACAAAGTTAACATAAAATCGACCGTAATTCATCGGAAACACCATTGCAAATTTTAATCAAATCATTGAGAAAAAGATGATTTATACTTTATACTCCCATATATTTCTTAATTTTGCTTTAAATTTTTATTTAAAGAAAAAAATCAACTTTTCTATGTCTTCTGCAAATTTATAACATAAAAGTTATTCCATTATTGATCTTAAATTGAATTTTTTTCAGAGGATTCTAGAATTTCTAAACTATTGAGACGCTTGTGCCGAGGAGATGACTATGATCATTTCTTGGGTCTTTGTAAGCAGATGCAAGAGGGCATTGTTGCTCCCGAAAATCAGAAATATATTAGACGAAATTTAGATGCCATTTGCGAAAATTTGTTGGATATTTTATACAGCGGACCAAGCCTTGAAGCAAAACATCACATAGCCAAATGTCTAGGATGCATTGGATACGTTGCGGATCAAGATTTCAAAAGGTTAATTTTACTTTTATAAGAATACTTTTTAATTAGTTTTAAACAAAAATTCTGCAATAATAATACACAAACATATGGTTAAAAGTCTTAATTAGTTACTTTGAAATAAAATAATTTGCTGTTTTAGATTTATGGATTGGTTATTTAGTAAATATTCTTTGGAACGCAAGGACGATGTGAAATGTTTACTTATGAAGTCATTTAGCGAAACTTTAAAACTCGACGCAGAAACACCTAAACTAAAGGATTACTCTTTGGTAATTTTAAGATTATTTTAATTTATAAATGTTTGAATTATTCTAAATATATAGTTATATTGTAACAAATGTATAATTAATAACGATGGAAAAAATTATTACTTATTCAATATTTAAATTGGATAAAATATGAAGTTAAACAGAAAATAATAAAATTTTAATAAACCACAAATGTACATTAAATCGATTTTTTATTAAAATATATTCTATTCACAAACTGTGTATTTAAATTATTTAAAAAGTGAATATTAAATTTACGTATGCATTTTATGTAAGTATTTAATCATTTTTAATGTAAGCATTTTTAATGTACAATTTCATCCAGTTTTAAGGAGAACAGAATTACAGATATCATATTATAAATTTATCTCGAATTAAACAAAGAATTTGATTTGTAGGCTATGATGTCTCAGTTACAATCGGCTTTAGAAAACGTCGATCGGCCAGATTTGTTTATAGCCACCGTGGATTCAATTCTCTTGATAATTGATGTCTACCCAGAAAGTTTCAATGACCATTTCCGTGACACGGTAGATATCCTCGTCGGCTGGCATATTGATTCAACTCAACAGAAATCTATTGTCGCATATGCGAGTCGCAGCTTGCAACGATTACGTAACTTCTGGATTGCAGATCTGCAGTTCACTCTTACATTACTTGGCCAATTTCTTGAAGATATGGAAAGTTATGACGAAGAATTATCGCTCCCAGGATCCGGCCGAAGTTCGCCAGGCGAAGAAGATACGCTGCCCTGTCCGAGGGATTGTATTCTGAGAATCACATCATTGATAGCGGTCTTCAATACGGTGATGAAGTGCATTGAAGAGTACTTGAGTCCTGCACTTACTCCCAATGTTCAGTGGTCCTTTTTAATGGATTGTCTGTCAAAAATGCTACGAACGGTCGTCAAGGCGATGGAGCTTGATGATGGACTCGAAATTCTGAGTAATAATGATACTGGATTATCTCAGGTTAGTAAAACAAATTTCTTTTAATTTTTCAAGGCATTTTTCTGCATCGGTAAATAAAAAAATGCCTAAATCTTCTAAAAACCAATCTATTTTTAAACATTTATTAATATTTAAATTAATTACAAAAATTTTAAGTTATAAAGAATGTATTTCTCACATTCAGGTAATTATAATTTTTAAAAAAGAACGTGGTTAGGACTGTAATATGATCTAGTAAGTTTACATTTGATAAGTTGTATAGTTAGATTTTAGATTTTTTAAAAATATTTATTATAGTTTGTAGTTTAAATAAAAGACTATATATATATTATATTGAAATAAAAATATATTTTTCAATGTTTTTAAACTAAACATACAGCAAAGAATATAAATTAAAAATAATTTTTAGTTTTGTATTCTATATATAAATATTATACTAACAGTATTTTAAAAAAAAATGTTTATAAAATAATCTAAGATACTTACTGCAATGCACTTAAATAAAGTTAATTTAGATATACACAATGTAAAAATAATATAATGAATATGACAATAATAGCATTAATAATCTTTATCGATTGAATAATATAAAAGTATTTAGAAAATAAATTTTATTTGCACAATATTTATATATGAAACAATTTAAATTCAAATGTTATAAATTTTATTGTTTATCTAAAAAAGAAAGTTTTTGTGAAAATTTTTTACAGGAAAATGCTGAAAATATCACTCAGTGTATGAAAAGCATGAATCTTTCTCAAAAGAGCATTGATGCATTACTAAAAAGTTTAAATAAAGATGATGAGGTAAACGAGGAAAGTTTGGTAAAATTAATAAAATCTTTAAACTTAAAAAAAAATGATAAGAAAAATGCAAAATTTAACGAAAAAGATATAACCTCGATATTAACGAGAGAAAAAGAGGAATCTTTAATTAACTTACTCAAATCTATGGATCTGCGTATCAAGAAAAACTCTGATCTTTCTGAAGAAAAGGAAGAACTAGTTGTAATTGCTAATGAATGCATATTCCTATTGCTTGGGCATTTACAGAGCAGAGTTTCAAAAAATCATGATCTTTTGTATAAATTCATCGATCTTCAGTTACAACGTGTAAGCATTTTTTGGGATGAAACTATTGTGTCTATGCTTAACACTATCTCGAAAGTAATTAAAGAGGTAAGTAAAAAAATGTTATATAAATTATGTTAGGGAATTTAAAATGAACATATTCCTTCATTAAATTAACAGAATATAGCTTATGTATTTGTAACGTAGCTTAAGATATTTTTTTTTTTTTTTTGAAAATAGAATACTTTATTTTTGGTTGAATGAGTTATGGTTACAAATAAAAAATGTATATACATTTTGTAAAATTCTATTAGGCATTGTATTATTTTATTCTAAGAAGAAAGTCATTTTATTAATTTTGTTTGTGTAAAGATTATCTTTTATAATAATTATTTTGAACATTTAGTTTGTACAACGTTTATTGAACAAAAAATTTCTTTAATTATAAAATTAAAAATTTCAGGTTTCTGCCAACTTGCCAATTGATCTAGTTCATACATTGTTGGGTAGGAACTCAACAATAACGAAGTTACGTTTTAGGAGTACATGGGTGATTCAAAATGCTGTACTCGGTGTATATCAGAGTTTATTAAGCCTTAAGAATATTCCATTACTGCAAGAAGCCTATCGTTACATTCTTGCGGATCTCGAAAATGCCTACGAAACTGTTGTACCTGTGACTGAACCTCTGGTGCTCGATAATCCTCTCAGGGATGTACAGTATCAAAGAAGGCATTCAGAGATTGCTCTAGTGTTTTTGCTTCGTGCTCTATCTGACATAGGTAAAGTATTTTTCGAGCTATGTAATTTAATTATTTTTAGTAATAATTTTAAGTTGTACTTTAATAAAATTATAAATAAATTTACTTTCAGTAGTAAAGAATATAGTATTTATTTTTTTACATTCAAATTTAAATTTAAAGAATTGTTGATAATCGCATACGATTATTCAACCATTATTATAAGATTAAAATCTTTAAAATCCTTACAAAGATGAAGATATTTATTTAATAGATATCTAATACATTAAATAATTTAAGCTTATTAGTATAATATTGTAGTTTACAAATAATAATGATTTTGTGTATTTAGTTTAGTTCTGTTTAATAATTAAAAAAATATAATTTTGAACAAATATATGATACATATCTATTAATATATAAGCATAGTTCAAATATATATTAATTTGAATAATATTGTTTCTCAAATTATGCAATTGTAAATAATCTTAAAATATTAATTTGTAATAATTCATCATTATTATTATTCTTTTAATTTCTGAGCTTAAATTATAATTACTTTGAGTTTAATCAAGCTAATTTATACAGAATAAAAATGAAAAATATAAATTTTAAATTTATATTTCTATTTTATTATAGCAAATGCAAGTAATTCTATAATCGGAATGTGGGCACTAAAACCAAGTATCTTAGAACTATTAGCCGTGAAATTGAAACCACACGACTCAATATTATCAAAGGAGAGTCCACTTTTGCAGTACCATATTCTGTTTCTTCTATACACACATTGTTCAAGGCTAGTAAATAATTCTCATTTAATAAATTTCGAAAAATAGTTTGTTTACAATAGAAATGTTAAGAGTTTATTACTTAGCTTGGCTCTTTCTTGTAACTTTAAATTATAGTTTTGTATTTAATATATGTAATTATAAATTTTTGTGAGCTCAAAATGTAATATCTGATATAAAAGATTGAGTAACAATTTTAAAAATAATGAAATATATACAGAAAATAAAGTAATGTTTTTGAAAATTTGTACACAAATATAATAGATAATAATGTTTCAAGGTAAATAAGAATAAATTATTAGTAGATTGTTTTAAAAATAAGGTTTAAAAACTTATAGATTAATTTAGTAATTTAATAATTTCTAAAATGCTATTTATCATAAATTTCACTTTAAATATTGTAGATACAATCATTTTGTGCCGAGTTCCAGTTTGATAACAGGTACAAATGCCTGTAGGCCATTGGATATCTTCCCTGGTACATTAGATGTACCCACAATCTCTCCAACTAGCGGTCACTTATCGATCATTTTGGGTCTTATAGCTAAATCAATTGACAACAAGAAAATTTCTGATCAGACACTGCTTTTATTAATTGATTGGATACATGAGATTTACATACAAGCTGAAAATTATATCGGAGTACTTAGTAAAACTAAAGAATGTCAAGCAGTAATAGCTAGTTTATTGACCTGTGGAGCAACAACTAATCATAAAGTGGCTATAGCAGTTAGTCTTCTTTGGTTCAAGAAACATCATATTTAAATTTTAATTTATTAAAAACTTCAATATGTCGTTTTTACAGGTGTGCAAAAATATAGAAAGCTTATTGAAAGCAAAACATGTATTTTGGTCAGAGGAAGTATATTCTAATATTGTTGATTTAATAATTCCACACTTGACTTCCTTTGATAAATCTGTACGTGAGAAATATGGACTTCTTTTAATGAATATTCCACTGAATATAGTCATGCCTAAATTAAACAAGGCTGGTTTACAATCGGATAATAAAGTATTAAATATTTTGTTTTGTTATTTAATATAAGATTATATTAATAATGTATTTGAATTATAACTTTCTCTTAAATAGGAATTTAGAGACATTAAGAATTACTCATCTGCATCGTTAATTCTCACTCAAAGACTTCATATGCGAAATAATAATGGAGAGATGCAAGCCCAGCATTTTAAAACATACATGGCTTTTCTTTTACAAGAATATTATTTCGATGCCTTTGGTTTATCAGAAGTTTTCACATTATGCTGGCCAACTATGTAAGTATTTATGAAGGCAAATTTTCAACATAAAATTTATTAAAAATTTATTAAAATTTATTAAAATTCTGTTAAAAAATTATTTTAATTAGTTTTTCAAAACGTTTACAATGTAATCTGAAATAATAACTTTTATGAAGTTTTTGTGGATTGTTTTGTTAAATAAATTATTTAAAATAGAATAATTATATATTTCTTTTCTTATGAATAGTAATATAAGAATTTTATTAAAAGAAAAGTGCACACACACACACACACACACACACACACACACACACACACACACAAATGTGATGAAAATGATCATTTATGAAAAAGCATTAAAATTAATTGAATTTGACTTTATTTTTCCTTCGAAATAGTAAATCACGTATTATAATATAAATATAAAAAAATCAATTGTCCTTCAATTTTAGATCGGATAATGAAACTATGGCAAGGATGTATGAACTTGCTCTGGCCAATCGCTCCATTTTATTTTTTTGGGGCGGCTTCGAAGCCGCACAGCATTGTGTCCTGAATAAACTCCGTACTCCCTTGGGAAAACCGCAAGAAACCTTCACAACGATCGAAGGCGCTTTGAAGACGTTGGCACGTGAGATATCTTACGCGTCGGAGACGTCGAAAAAAGACAAGCGTGGCCTTGATTATCTGCTGCATGAGCACACGCGTGTGCGCCTTCTCGTTGAGTTTCTTGAACATCTTGAACGGGTCATACACAATGCGGCCGAGGGTTGCGCTGTTGCATTGTTACCCCATTCAAAGCCTGTGCGCACTTTTTTCCACACGAACAGGTCAGTATGAAGATTTATTTTACTTGTATTCAAGAAGGTATTACATATCAAAATGCTTCTCCTGCATACTTTGAAATTGATTAACGGTTTTTTTTATGATCTGTGTGATTTCTATTTATTTCAAACTTAAATTGTTAATGTTGTAAAAAAAAAACTTATAGATTATATTGTGATTATTAAAATTAACTAGTTATTTATGAATTTAACTTACTAAGTAACGTGTATTGTCTTAAAGTTAGTTTTTGAATGTATTTAAATGTGTAATGAAAAAAAATAATTTACTGCAATGAATCTAATTTTTGTTTATTTGACGTGAATATGTTATTAAAAAAGTAGTTTTTATCTGCCTATAAATTCAGTTTTAGTTGTGAACGTTTAAAAGGGTATTTTTGTTTAGAGATAACGCGTTTTTAAGAGCTTCAAATTGAAACAAGTATCATATCAAAATTATTCCTCTTTCGAAACTCTATGCTTTTATAGATCCACTTGTCGCGAATGGCTTAATCGCATAAGATTAGCGCTCTGCGTCGTTTCTTTACATGCTGGATTAGCTACTAATACACTGAGAAATGGCCAAAGATTACTCGAGGACCTTAGCGCAGCTAACAACACTCAGGGTGCAGAGTTTGAAAGGGCGACGTTATGTACCGCTCGGGCAATGGTGATATTGGGCGAAGCGGAGGCACTTCAAGGTATGTAATTTTCATTTAATAGATTTAAGAAATCGTTTTAATTGTACAGTTTTATGAGTATTTTTAATTAAAATATATTCTAGTAAAAAATATATTAAATAATATCGATAAAGAAAAATATAAATTAATTATAAATTAAGAATTTGAATTTAAAAATGCTTATAAGAATTAAATTTTATAAGAAGATGTTGATATATTATAAAAAATGAACCAAGAATAAATAGTACAAAGAAAGTAATGGTTTTAGGTTTGTACGTTTACACAAAAGAGAAGGATCGTAAATTCGTATGGCTGAAGGCAGCAATGGAGGAAGCAGCTGGAAAGCATGAATTAGCAGCTGAAAACTATCTTCTAATTCTCGAAGAACAAATTCTATCCTATCTTGACGAAGATTCAAAAGCCGTTGAAATTCGATTGAACAATGAAGGAGGAGATTCTCAGGTAGAAAAATATTTATTTATTATTATTTATGTACGAGTATCTTTCTATTAAAGAATAATTCTTTTGCATTCTCTGTTGTAAGAACTTGTGAGTTAATCTAGATTTAATTCAATAAGGAACGCATTTTTGTCTTGTTTAATTGTAACATTTGACCCGGTAGAGAATTTTCGATTAAGAAAATATGTTTTAGTACTTGGTAATAATATATGGAAAATAGGCTCGAGTTACTTTTACAGTGGCATCGGAGATTATCCCCGACGCTCATCGTTTACATAAGTAGCGCAGTCTTCTGTGTCCAATTAACATTTCAGTAAGTATCCGAGCTTCCATTTCCCCGAGTCTGAGAAGTACTTTTAGTGCCTAATCTTACATCTTTAAGGTATTTAGTTTGGCTATGATCAATAGATGTTTTCGTGATTTTTGGTGATTTGCTGTCCCTCAATATTATATTTGAAAAATATCATGTATTTTAATCATATAAAATTCTCTCTAGATCCTAACTTTATTACTTTATCAATTATTTTATTGTTTCTAATTCAATGTTTATAGATTGAGAACAATGTAACTAATTTTAAAATTGTATGAAATTTTTGAATACTTTGTAGTATTTCTATCTGAAAATAATATTCTGGTTAAATAAATATCCAGAATAAAAAATAATCCTTTGTTATCCATAATGTTGCTATTTTCATCTACAAATTTTTTCATTATTTATTATTTCATCTACAATCTCAAACAGCCAAATTATAGTTGATTGTGTGAATTAAAGTTTAACCACAAGTGTGATTTGAAAAACTGTTATATTTATTTAGATTATAAAGCTTGTGTATATAATCTATTCATATTGTATTTCCAAAATCATAGGCGAGTAATAGCTTTTTATCATTTAATAGGTAAATTTAATCATCTACGCCAAATTATAGTTGATTGTGTGAATTAAAGTTTAACCACAAGTGTGATTTGAAAAACTGTTATATTTATTTAGATTATAAAGCTTGTGTATATAATCTATTCATATTGTATTTCCAAAATCATAGGCAAGTAATAGCTTTTTATCATTTAATAGGTAAATTTTGTTTGTATTTTATTCATCTTGAGTAATTAAACAATCTCTGAATTTATTATCAAACAATTATTAATCATGATTTAATTTGAATTAATCGCGAATTCTTTGGATTAAATAGTAAGATGATTCTTTTAAAAAAGTTGTCATAATCTGAAATAAGTTTTTATTCATAATGACTAGTCGATGTTTGATATTTTTGTTGACAAATACCCTTTATTACTAGATTAGGTTTAAAAATAATATTAATACTTTGTTAGACTGATCGGATATATTTCAGCTTCAAATTAATCTCTGAAATTCTAACTGTCAATCTAATGATCTTGTTTCCTTCTTATATTGAAAATGAATTTTATTAAAAAAATGAAATTATCCAAATAGTCCATCCGAATACACACAATTATGAGTACTAGGTTTCTTAATTTAGTCATTTCCATTATATTAGCTTACTTCTCCACTTAAATAATGATATTTTATTTTTTAGTTTGAATTGTATGTATTGTTTTAAAAGTTTCATTTGTAAAACAAAACAAATTGTGAACAATTAATTCATGAAATTTGTAACCATCCTATGACATCTTTATAATTTTAGGTTGCTGTATTTTGTATGGAGCACTTATCCAAGTGTTACCGTTCGCTTTGCGATTGGAAGCAGCTTGAAAATTGGAAGGTCCGTGAAACCGAAATTTTCGAACAGAAAAAGGATTCCTGCTTGCGCAAGCAAATGCTCGAGAACATTACACCTCAACAAGCCACGTGCCTACGAAAGTTTGAAGACGCTGAGGAATTATCTTTACAAGAACTTTCTGATTGGACGCTGCTGGACGAGGAGGCCAAGACCAACTGGAGCTGCACGAAGACGATGATCGAGTGTTTCAATACACTTACCAACATTGCATTGCGAATTCATATAGATGATAACGAGGGAAATTTCGACGAGGACATTGAAAGGTGTAAGAAGGTTGCCGCCAGGATGATGGAGGAGGGACTGAGGAACGTGCCCTCGGAATATCTAAATGATGCAATTCTCGTGCAGTATTCGGCTGCGGGGCTAATGGATCTTTTGAACAATGGCTCAAGAAATCGTGCAAACGTTTTCGAGTTGTTACAGGTAATTGATTCCTTTTAGATATAATATTCGATAGTAAGTTAAAAATGTTTTTTAATTTCATAAAAAATTATAGTTTATATAAAAATAATAACAGTTTTTATTGTAGACCTACTATTCTGATAATATTAGTACTAAATGTCGAAATATGAGTGGGTCAACGGTTTAACATTGAATTTGTTTCCTCAATCTAGTCTTTATCGGTTCAATGTTATATGTTATATTCAGTTTTTAGTTAAAATGTTATTATAATGATCAATATCTTATTAGGAACAGTAAATATAATAATATTGTATATTATACTATTGTAAGTATTGAAATTTGAATACCTTAATTTCAGGTCGATAAATTAAGCCAGTTAAGCTCGAGCGTGCTAACACAGGTGCTTTGGTGGTCAGACTACTTTAGAAAAGCTGAGAAGAATTCGCGTGGGTCGAACGACGTAGATGCGTTACGACTGCACGTAGCGCGTATCGCGCGCAAGGAGGGCAACTTCGGACTTGCCCAGCGCGAGCTCGGCAGGTACTTTGCCTCGAGTTGTAGCCTTACAACACGTAGCGCCGTCTTCCAGGACATCGTTGAGGAGGTCTTGAATAGCGTTAAGGCAGCCACGCAGGTTGATTGGTCTGAGGATAATACGAGAGCATTTAGGGAGACCTCGAAGCTGCTTTACGACATGGAGAGAACCGAGGAGGCGTTAAAAGTATGCAGCGTTACAGCCTTAGGGATATCAAAGAGTATCGTGGCGGCAGGAGAACAAGCTCCTGCTCACTTGAGGGAGATTGGCACCAAGGTTCTGCTCACTTTAGGTAAGAGAATAAGAGGAAGATTCTACTTTGTATCATTATACATTTCAGGTATATTTAAGATAACAAATAGGAATAAGAAATATTGATCATTTTTTACTTTCGTAGTTTTCATTCTTAAAAAATTAAATTTATAATTTAAGAACAATTCTTCAGTCTTTAATTATTATACCATTAAACTTTTTTATTTTGAATTGATGCATATTATTCATACTGTAGAAAATGAGATTTATGTTCCACTAGAAAATTTCTTGAAAACTGTAGACATTTAATTTTGGTAAATTTGATGTTTATTGTATTAGATACTTCTGAAATTAGACTTTTTTAGATATAGAAATATTAAGAAGAACGAAAAGTCCTCAAAGTCTTGAAATCTATTAAATAATTCATATATTTTAGTAATATTTTAGTAATATCTGAGCTCAAGAGCTTTATTGGTTCGCAGACAATGCAGATTATGATTAAATTTGGAACACATTTTTGACATCTAACAATGAAATTAACCATTTATATTTCATTAGTATAATATAAATATTAACATTTAATTTTCTTATTTGCCATTTTGTAAAATCTTTTAAAAATATGATTGCTGTTTATTCAAGTGTCTGAAAGTCGTTTGTTTATATTTATTTATTCATTTATTCATATATTTATTTATTCGTATTTTCAATAAAGAGCTCAAGGCTAGAACATAAAATTTTATGTGAAGGTAATGAAATATGATTCACGACTGCACATAACTTTTCATTATATTTTGTGAACGCTTACATGTTTATAATAAATAAATCAGATAAAATTTGCAATAAATCACAGGCTTAAACGCAGTTTTAAAAGTTTTTGTATTAAAATTTATCAGCTTGTATTTGCTCAAACAGGAGAATTGTAAAGACCTCAAAACATTAATTTATTTAAATATTATAAAATGTTTCTTTTAAAGTAGAAATAAATACTTCTAGTGAGATTTGAACAAATATGTCATCTGAGATGTATATTTCTAGGAAAGTGGATACAGCATGATGCAAAGGTGGAGAACAACCCGCAGTTGAACGAGCTGTTGAGCTTTGAGTCTCTGCATAACGATGGCCTTATGGATAAGCTTTTCGGTAAGACGACCGAGTTGATCCCCGCCTCGGATGTGATAGTTGGCAAGCTCGTGCAGCTTGGGGTGAACCAGTGTCCGGATTTACCCGCGGCCTGGTCGAACTTCGCTGCATGGTGCTACAAGTGGGGAAGGAAGATCGTTGATAATCCTAGTAGTGGACTGCTCACCGATAACGATAAGGCGAGCATACAGTCGCTTCTGCCCTCCGATGTTACCGAGACTGATCTCAATGCCGTGCTCACAATTCTCGGACAGAAGAATCGCGTTGTTCCCGAAGATGAAGGTAGGCTATATGTTATCAAGTGTAAGACATTTTTCTATATTTTTTAACATATTGAACGCAACTATAAATAACTTAAATTTATCTCCCGTGTATTAAAAAAATATATTTTTTGTTTTACATAGGTGACATAGATACTAACGACGTGAACACTTCAGAAACTATCGAGCATCTTTTGCGTAGTATTCCAATTTTACATTGTGCTAGTAGCGAACATCTTGGAATACTAGTAGATGTCTGGCAGCAAGCGCAAGCTCGTATTTATTCATATTATGAATTATCTGCAAATGCTTACTTCAAATATTTACAATTAGGTAAGAATGAATGTTTTTGTATAACATACATAAAGTTCAAATACATACGGAAATGTAGATGAAATTGGTTTCAAATTGAAAATTAATTTTCTTTTTCTTTTCATATAATAATAGAAAAAAAAAACGATGAAATCTTTCAATCAAAATAAGTTATATTTAAAGTTTGTGTAGCTTATTAAATAAAATTACTAATAATATACAATTTTGGTACACGATCTTTTCATTTTCTTAAACATTATAACTCAGTAAATGTCTTATTCAATTCTTTAATCAATTTAGGAAAAAATTAAATCTTAAATCATGCAAGATTATAACTTATATTTTTGCAAATAAACTAATAATGTTCACTCTAAAAGAGTACAGCAATTGACCTTGAGATGGTAATAATTTCAATTTTTGGTTCGTAAAGGAAAATTATAAAATGTATGCATTGTTTCCCATTAGCCAAGGATGCCAATGACTGCGAAACGATTACGGCCACTCTTCGACTCCTGCGACTAGTGGTAAAGCATGCCTCTGAGTTGCAAAATGTCCTCGAGTCTGGATTGTCAACAACTCCTACGGGTCCATGGAAGGAAATAATACCGCAACTGTTTTCGCGTCTTAGCCATCCCGAGTGCTATGTGAGGACGCGCGTCTCGGAATTACTTTGCCGTGTTGCTGAGAATTCGCCTCATTTGATCACGTTCCCTGCTGTCGTTGGCGCTGTATCTAGCGGTCAGACCAAGAGTTTTCAGGGTACTGGTTTCGATAAAGAGGTCGGTAGCGACGAGGCCATCGACATCGATTATTTCTCTGCTGAAGATGGTGATTATATTCAAGACGTCAATCAAGGTTTTATGGATGTGTGTTTTGCACAGTTGACCGATTGTCTATCCAATAGGATTCCCGATTCTGTCGATCAGGCAAGGAGATGACGTTTGCTTTTCTAATTTTTGTTCTTTTATTTTTTTTATATTAATTTTTCATAGTGGTTTTAATATCAGTGATTAATATTCTAGTAAAATAACTGAATAAAAAAAAAATTTTTTTATTTTTGCTACATAGCAATTAAATCTAATAATTCAGAAGGCTTAAACTATCGAATGTATTTGATTACTTTCGGTGATAAAATAAATTAATATTTGATTATATTTCAAATTTTTTTCATTTTTAAAAATATTTAATAATATTTAAATAGTAAACAGTAAATTAGTTAAAAATATAAATATTGTAAAATTAATGTCTTTTGTCGGTGAACTTGATAAATTATTTAACTTTGAATATTATCAATGCAAGACATATAAATTTAAAATGAAATGTTTTTAACAAAATTTCAATACTAAAAATAATTTGATTTTAGGTTAAAATTTTAGTTCGTGAGTTGCGAAGAATTACTCTGTTATGGGATGAATTATGGCTTGCAACGTTCTGTCAGCATCATTCTGAAATTTCCAAACGTTTTGAACAGCTTGAGTTTGAGATCCAAAAAGTTCAAGATAATATATGGCTTACGTCTGAAGAAAAAGACAGATTGATAGCTGAAAAGCATCGTATTATTATGAAACCCATTGTTTTCATCCTAGAAAATTTGTTGGCTATGACATCGGTGCCTGTTGAGACTCCACATGAAAAATATTTTCAAGTGCTTTGATTTTTGAATTTTTTATGAGAAAATTGATTTAAAAATTATTAATTATAATCCTAATTTTTTATTTATTAATAATAAAAATTACAGGAGAAGTTTGGGCCATGCATAGAACGCGTGATTGATAAGTTGAAAAATCCGAAGCATCCATCAAAACCTCAATTAGCAGCTTTGCCATTAAAACAACTGGAAGCAAAACTTGCACAAAAAGTGCACAAACGAGGAGCATATTCACTCTTAATGTCAGATATCAGCCCGACTTTAGCAAAATTCAAAGATACTTCCATTGCTATGCCTGGTATTTCTACATCTAGGTAATATATTAGTTAAATTAATATTTTTTAATTGATAAGATACTGAATAATATTCTTTTTAATCATATTTAAAATCTTCTGGAATTGGTTTATTTTTTAATAATTATTACGTATTATTTTATTCAATTGTTTCACCTAAAACTAATAAATAATTTAAAATATATTATGTTAATTATTATAATAGTCAATATCTTCTTCTTTTTATTTTAATTAGTACATTTAATGTAAATTTGTTTTTTATAATTATATTGAATAAATGTCTGACTTCATTTAATGAAAGTACATTAATAAATTAATTACATTGATAATTAATTTTTACCGTGTATTAATTAATTAATTAGTTTATTTCCAAGATACAATGATTTATTGTAAATTTAATGTATACATAGTTAAATTATTCATAAATATTCACGAGTATGATCAATTTAAAAATTAATATAATGTCTTTGATACTTGGTAAATATATTTGAACATTATTTAATTATTGAAGTGATGATTATTAAGTAAATGCTTTCTTTGTATTTAGAATGGTGACCATAAAATCTGTAGATAATAACGTCCAAATTCTTCCAACAAAAACCAAACCAAAAAAACTTGTCTTCCGAGGTTCGGATGGTCACGTTTACACTTACCTCTTTAAGGGACTTGAGGATCTCCATTTGGACGAGCGTATAATGCAATTTTTAAGTATTTGCAACACGATGATGTCAAAAGATAACAATAATGCCGCGAAGAAGGTGTATCGTGCACGTCACTATTCCGTAATACCCCTCGGACCTCGTAGTGGTCTGATACAATGGGTCGATGGTGTCACACCCCTTTTCGCTCTTTACAAACGTTGGCAGCAGCGTGAAAGTGCTATGAGCAATAAAGCATCCAACTCCGCAGTACTTAGACCCTCGGAGTTGTTTTATAGCAAACTCACGCCTCTGCTCAAGGAAAGAGGTATCAGCACGGACAACAGGAAGGACTGGCCGCTGCCCATCCTTAAGCAAGTACTTGCAGAACTCATGGCTGAGACTCCCAAAGATCTGCTAGCCAAGTGAGTTCTCATTTCTCGATCAAAGGATACCTTTTTTATCATAATATTGAAATCAATTTTAAAGTTCTAATTAAAATTTAATGGATCTGTAGATAAATTATTGCTTTTATCGCAGTATTTTAAGATATAAGACAATCAAATTTTGTTAAAATTAAAATTTGTGATAAAAATAAAATTCTGTCACTATTACTGAGAATTTATAATATTGTTCATGTCCTTATTTATAAGTATATAGAAATAATATCATTTTAATAAATACGAAATAAATGAATTTTTTACTATAAAAATGAAAAAAAGTTCTTATTTGGAAATAAGTAACAAAAATGATATATTCGTTTTATTCACTTTTTCAGAGAAATTTGGTGTAATAGCATTAATGCAGGCAGTTGGTGGCAGGCAACGAAAAACTATTCGTATTCAGTGGCAGTGATGTCAATAATTGGTTATATAATTGGTTTGGGCGATCGACACCTCGACAACGTCCTCGTAGATCTAAATACTGGCGAGGTCGTGCATATTGACTACAACGTCTGCTTCGAGAAAGGCAAGACACTACGCGTGCCAGAGAAGGTACCTTTCCGTATGACGCCAAATATCAAAACAGCCTTGGGAGTTACTGGAGTTGAGGTGAGTATTTAAAAAAATACTTTATTTTTCATTTATTATGTAACAATTTTTAATGTGGGCATTAAACGATACTTTTTTCATCTTACTATGTTACACATATATTTTCTAGGAATTATGATTTTATAACATTTTGATGATTGTATATTTTTTATAATAAATTTAAATTAATGAAAACTTATGTTTCAAATTTGATTTTTTAACTTATACTAATTTCACGTTGAAAATATTAATGCATCAATAGAAAATTAATTGGTTCATTTTTATTAAAATAAGAATTTATTTGAAAAATTTGTAAATAGATGTTAATAAAAATACATATAAAAAAACTTATCAACACACCTTACATTAGTTTGGGTCTAAAATATCCGAAACTTAGAAATCCAGTATTATTAAAAAAAAAATAATAAAAGAAAGCAGTATAAATTATTTATGATAGGTGAAAGAAAAATTGATATCTTTTTTTAAAACATTTAGTGTTGTGGTATATTGCTATTTTATGAAGTTCTTAAACTTCTATTCTTAGAAAGTTTAAATACTGCAAAGTGCATATATTGTATTTAGTACAAATGAAAGTTGGATAAATAAGATAACTAGGTGATATAATGTGATTTTTATTTATAGGTCATTAATATTATAAGCATATATTTTGTCATACATTTTTTATTCTAAATAACGATTTCATAACTTAAAATTATATTTATTTATAATAAAGCTCTCAATTTTTAAATTCCAAAATATCTTTGATTTTATCAAATTATATTACTTATTGTTTCACTAAAATAAAGTTCTCTTACATCAGTTTTATGTAATTAATTATTTAATTCTTTAAAAAGTATATGCTTTTTATTTATTAAATTATTCTACAACATAGTCATTAAATTTGACGTTTATTATTATTTGCAATTGATTGAGAATTTATTCCTTTTCTAAATTAATCTCTAATTTTTTATTAATATTATTAAATAATTTTGTATGTAAGAGTATATGATATATATTTGGTTTCAATATATTACATTAAAATTAATATTGTTTCGATTGAACAACTAAGTAAAATTGTAAAAATATTCGCACTAATATACATTTTTGCTTAAATATATTGCGTATAAAATCAGAATTGGGTGTAAACTAATTCACTAATCTTTGTACTAATCAGTGGTGATTAGTAGTAATATGTTATGTTATTTTAGTATGCGATTTTTTTCTAAATTTTTCAAATTAGATGTTTACTGTAGAAGGTTAGCATTAAAATTTTTTAATTTTTTAAAAAAAATGTATTTAACGCTCTAAATGATTTATTATATTTACATTATTTATATATCACATATTATATTGTGTTCATTTTATTTCACTAATAAAAGAAAAATGTGGAGGTATACAAATTAACGCAATAAGAAATATGATTTTATTTATATTAAAAAGTAATAATTACAAATCTTATTTAATAAAATAAAAATTATTTTATCTTCAATATAAATTTATGTTATATCGTTATAACTTTTTTCATCATTAGGATTATCGTTATGATTATAACGTTAATGAATTAAAATAGGAACTTTTATTTTGTTAAGACTATGCTTTTTAATGTGAAATGAAACTAATATCTAACTGTAAATATTTCAAGAAGTTTTAGAATTAATATTTTAATATCTTATACATATATAATTACATTTTTATTTTATTATAAATATAGATTTAGTATTCATGAAAAGTGATACGTGAATCTAAAAGTCTAATTTTTCGAAATTGTTTGAAATTTTTATTAAAGAGTGTACTAATGAGTTTAATACGTATATATTTGTCGCTTAATGTAGGTACGCGTTTTTTTTATAATTTCCTACTTTTATTGTAGTTTCTTTGATTTATTATTATTATTATTATTATTATTATTATTATTATTATTATTATTATTATTATTATTATTATTATTATTATTATATTTTATTTTATTGATTTGTATTACTAAACATTTTTAAATAGCATTACATTTACGTCTTATAATTAAAAATAAATAATTTCTTTATAAAAATTGAAAGGTCAAATTTTGATCAGATTTTATAGTTAAGTATAGAAAAACTAAGGTTGTGTACTTCTTTTTTTTAGTAGAAACGCAATATATTATAAATCATAAATTATATATTATATATTATTATTATAAATTACATTATACTTTATATATTATTTTTATAATTATATATATTATAGTTAAGTTGGCTTTTATTTCAATATTATTTGATATTCAATAATATTGAATATCCTAGATTTTAATTGAATTAATTAAAATATTTGATAATTATAATTATAATGATAATTACAAATTAATTAAAATTAATCAATTTCATAGTCAATAATATTGAATCGATATTCATTAATCAATATTGAATATTGATTCAATATTATTGATCGTTAATTTTCGTGTATGCTTATTAACGTTTAAAAAATATTTAAATATGTAAATAAAATATACATTGCAAACAAAAACATATATCTCTAAAATTCTTATTACATAATAATGTCATATAAAGCTAATTTAATATTAAAATAATTGAAGGTTGTTTATTTGAATAGAATATCTTTGAATTAAATTCTACTTACACTAGCATTTTTATATTTAAGCTTATTATACGTTTTAATATTTTCTAATATATACAATAATTTCTGTAAAAGTAATGAGTATAATTACCTATTTTATTTTTATTATTATGCAGTTTTAGGTTTGGTTTCCGAAAATATTGATTTAACTATTACATATACAGACATATATACGCCAATAAATTTATGTTAGAAGAAAATGTTTCATCAATCAATCTTTATAATTACATCGATATAAAGATTTTTCATAGGAATGATTATGCATATAATAATCATTCTAATAATTTTTTTCGTTATTAACTATTATAATTTTGTATATTCTGCTTAGTTTTATTCTTAATCACTAATAGTAACGATTATATTAATTATAATTATTTCTTACAATTATATACGTATATTTTTATCATTAGTTCTTTGGACAGAAATAAGCTAAATGATTGTTTCTAGATTTTAGTAGAATTTATTAGTAATTATTTATTTAGCGATGAAAAGAATTTCGTTACTTTAAATTTTACAAATTTAAAGTATTCGTTACTTTTTTACATTTCGTTACTTTAGATTGACAAAAAAATGTTGTCATGGAATGATTTTATTTAAAACTCAAGTTTTTTAAACTCTTCTAATAAGCATATTTATATATTCTAAAATGCGCTGTTTATTATTCAACAGCTCATTTGTAACATTTTTTTTTTGTAAAAAAGCGTTACTTTGTTAAAATTGTTCTTATATAAGTAGAATCTTTACTTATCACGATCGTAAAATAAATGTTATTCTTGTTGAGTGAGCCGAAATAAAAGAATGTCTATTAGTAGTAATAGACCATGTCTATAGTACACAGTGATTTAAATTTTTTATTATTCTCATTATTTTGTATGATTTTCTATGAAGGTAGAAAAACCTTCCATATCAATTTTAACGTTGAGTTCGTAGTATGTAATGAATATAATGTTTTTATTCTAATTTATAATTTATTATGATATTATGCTTTGCCTATTGTAGTGAAAAGAAATGTGAAAAGAAATATAAAGATCTTGTGGCAATAATGGAAAAAAACACGAGAATCGTAATAAATTAAGTGTTTTAGATTGAATATCTGACACATAACGATGAACGTATCAATACCTTTTGCAGAGAAGCACAAATCTTTTATTTAACTATCCTTATTACTTTCCTTAGTTGTTTATTAAATTTATTATTTCGTTATCGTGGGACAATATGCATCATTTCGAGATTTTAATCAGTGTAGATATTACACTACATAAAGAAGTTAATTTCTCTCATCAATGCATTAGTCATAGAAATGTAAAATTTTGCAATCTTCATTGTCATTATATTATCTATCGATTTTAAAATTTTCATTACACGTGTATACAAATGATATTATTGATTATCTTCTCCATAGACTAGGATATGAATCCTTGATCATAATGTTTCAGTATTATGAATTTATAAAAGTAGATGAGGTAGAAAACTATTAAAATAACTACCTAGAGATCCAACATTCCTTTGCAAATGCACCAGCTATAGACTGCAACTAGGCTGTGGTATATCTGGCATGAGGTTGAATGACTGAAAAAGCAATTTGCACACAACTTCAACGTGTGCAATACGAGTAAAGTCTCGCAAAGTATTCATCGCGCTTTTACAAGGTGGTCACATGACCCAGCTGCATCTTCTCCGAGTTTTCGGACTCCTCGGTTCCGACGATGAATTTCGACTTGAATTCCCTCTTCGCCTCGAGTTCGAGCTCCCGTCTCATTAGTTCGTTCTGCTTTCGCAGGTAATTTTTAAAGCTTGAGTTGTAGTTGTTGTGATCAGGTGTGCGCAGTCGCAGCAATTGCAGGAAGGCCTTGCGAAAGCTCGGGTTCTTCCACGCGTAGATGATGGGATTCACGCCACTATTCGACATCGCGATCGAGAACATGATGTGGTATACCGTTGGACTCGGTTTACTGCGGGCGTTTATCACTTGGGTGAATGCTACCACAACGTAAGGTAACCAGCAGATCGAGAAACAGCCGAGGATTAGTAGAACCACCTGCGAACAAATGTGGTGGGACGGGAATGCCGATTTTCTTTTTGGATGTTTCTCGCGAAAGAAGATTGTAAGCGTGTATTCAAATGTAAAGGGAAATTAGATTGAAATTTTTAGAGAAATACGAAGAAACTCTGCGTATACGTAGAACTTTAAACCAAACTTTATCTGTGCCTTTTCCAACGTTTGATGCAAATGTGTTACAGTTTTTAACAATCGTAATTTGATATACACATGTCACTGCTAAATATATAAAGCACCTGTTGACAAAAGTTTTTTTATGCTTCTTTTAATAAAAATAATTTTAACAAATTTTCGTTTAATAAAATTAATAATATAGTATAGAATATATTATTTTAATACGATTAGAATATATTATAGTTCGGCTTGGTTAGAGTGTTTTGATTATTAGGTTATTAACTAAACTTCTGAAGTGTATATTTGCATAAGACATTACAATATAGTCCATTGTAATACAATGTAATCCAATAATGTGTTGTAATATGTTTGCAATATCTTATTGTAATACGATAATCTACATTGCAATATTATACTGTAGCGACATGCCAACATTAAATTTTAATCTCATATTATAAAATTTTTCGAAGTCTTATAATATAGTAAAATCTCGAGACCATGTAGTCCTTTAGAATATTTGTAACAACTTAATTATTATGGAATTTATTTATATTATAATAGACTAATGCCATAAAACGGTTAGTCTTGCATAAAAAGAAATATTAATCGGTTTGCGATGTCAGTAGATTTTATGAATAACCAAAAATAAATCGATATTGCATTCTTTCGAATTTTGGACATTTTAAGTTTTGGTTTTTCAAGTTTTTTATTACTATCGTGAGCGTACAAAAATGTTTATTCTTTAAAAATGCAAAGTAGGTATCGTGAATTGCACTTTTCATATAAAAACTTTGTTAACATTCAATAAAGAATTTATTCATAAAGAAAGAAACGTGCCCAAGCGATACCTGAATACTCTTCCAGTGACTTGAATCAAAATTGATAAAGCCATTTGCCTTCCATCTTTGTGCATGAGTCTTTGCCTCTTTCCAAATTCTCCAATATAGTAAAAAAATACTGAGCCATACCGTGAAAAATAGAGGTGTTAAAATCGCAACTGTATAACATCTAGAAAATGAAATTTTCTCTTCTTTTAGACATCTTGAAAATTTTAATAATATTAAAGACTGTTCTTTAATAATCTTATTATAATTGATATAAATTATAATTGACTTTGATAATATGTGTACAGAGCATATTACATGTATACATTTATTCTAATGTATAGATTACTTATAGTATTAATTTCTGGATGATCGAGGCTATTTTTTTTATAAAAACCAATTGTATTTCATTATTAAAGAATAATAGCAAATAGTAGATTACGCAATACGTATAATATGAATGTATTCAATATTTTTAAAAGAATTTATTTGTCGCTCTATGAACTGACAGTATTACTGTATCTTGATAATATATCACTATGATTCAAGTATATAATGCGTCGACGAATTTCATCAATTTACGTATTTTGTATAAATCTTACCTTTATTGCTGAATTTTTTTTTTATCAATATAAAGTATATATTTTTTTGTCTTTTGAAATAAAGATATTTTGTACTTGTAGTTAATATTTCTGGTAAATATTTTAACTGTATTTTCGAACATTATTAGATGAAAATTATACAAATATCTATAAATTTTCTTTCAACAGTTATCGACGATATATTTAGAATGTTTATTAAAAATTGTCTGTATCAGTACATTACTCTTATATAAAATAAAATATGAATTTAAATTCTATTTAATTGAAACAATACTTCATTGTACAACGTATAAAAGTATTCAGCTACAAATGCAGAACTTCTACTTCTCATGACATTTTTGATAGTGACATGTTTACTCAAGAATTTATTTAAAAGGCAAAAGAAGTTTTGCAATAACAGTCGTACCTTGGTATGACGGTATCAAGTTCGCAACTGTTCGATTGGTCGTACTTATTCCAGTAGATGGGAATGGTCGAGATGAAGATCGCGGAGCACCAATTGATGGCTATTATGATGAAAACGAGCTTCTGCGTGACGTATTCCGGATATTTGAGCGGATGGACAATCGCAAAGTATCGATCGATCGCTATTGCCGTTACGTTGCAGAAGCTCGCACAACATCCGCAGGATAGAAATACAAACCTATGTATATATATTTGTTTGGTTATTGCATGATTCTGTTATAAAGTGCATGTACGTAATGGAAACTGATGTGTACTTTTGTAGTACTAATTGCTTTAAAAGGTCTTTCATTATCTAGTTTACATTAAACAACGACATAAAATTAAGACATTTATCGTTGCGAATTGCTCATTATTTAAGCAATTGCTATGATTAAATTAATTATTGTACTTGTTTACGTCAATTAATAATTATTTATATTCGAATGAAAAAATAGTTATTAAAAATGGATTTATTCATATTAATGATTAATTGTGCAACAATAGTTCTATTTAAAGGTCTCTGGTTATTCGAATATTTGCAAATACGTATGAAAGACGTATAATAATATTTGCATTAATATAAGCTGTATAGAACATACGTAATATGCAGTAATAAAGGTTTAAATGGAAACGATTACAATATAGGGATGAGAGAAAGAAAGAGAGAGAGAGAGAGAGAGAGAGAGAGACTCATTTCTAAAGTAAAAAGACAGGCACTTAATTTCAATGTCAGTTTTAATGTGCTACTTAAATTCTTCAACTTCCTCCGTTTATTTATCGATAGTCGATTCAATAATGTTGAATACGATTCTTACCTAGAGTTGAATATGAAAAAATAGCTATTTTCATTCTGTTATATAAGAATGCCATATAATGATATAAAAAATCTTAAAATGAAATTTTAAATAAAAATTGCGAACAATTTTATAAGAGTCTTTGTTATTAAACATTTAAGTGCTGTGATTCTTACTATTATAAAATTATTAAATTTATATTTTTATTAAAGTTTGAAAATTTATGTTTCAAATAGTCTTCAATACGTAATAAATGATTTTATTTAGAAAATACAATAGAATACCGTATAATAAAATTATATTAGATAAAATTATATTATCGTTCATATACTCACAACTTCTTTATTGCTTTTAAATTGGGTATAAAACACTTATAATTAAACGAAATGCTTGTTAAAATGTGAGCGATCGTAAAAACCTTATTCGAAAATAATTTTTTGTTAGCTATTATTGAAATTCGTAAAATAAACAATCTGCTTGTTTATAATAAATAAATTAAGATATTTTAACAAACTTCTCAAAGAAATTGCTTATTGTTAAGTTCATTTTTTTATTGTTCTATGAAATCATTTAGGTTGAAAAAAATAAAAATTCTAATTGTCCGTAATTATTTGTTAAATGTTATATCAGATAAGATTCTACAATTCGTTCAATAACAAGCTGTTTAAAATAAAAAGTAACCAATAATTTACTTTAATTAATTCATTTGTTGGATATGAATATTTTAAAAAAGTTAACCGGTTCGCTGGTTATCGCATGTTAAGTTTAAGAGGAAACTTTGAAAGTTTCTTATAAAGGATCATAAAATCTACGCTCACAATTATTGACAGAAACGTAGTATAGAAAATTTAATTTTTATGCTTTTCACTAACGCGGAAGAATGATTTGACGAATAAAAGTACTTAAGATATAATAACGATCGAATAAATATCAAGACCTCATGAGACACGTGACCTTGTTCGTGTTAAGGCTGCTGCTGAGAAAAAAGAAGAGATGATAGAGCACAGCCAGTCCAACAAGAAGGTCAGAGATGGCGAGACTCAGTATAAGATGGTTAGACGTGACGCTCCTTAGTCTTCGGCTCAGTCTTACTGCCAGGATCGTCAGGACGTTGCCCAGCAGAATAACGATCAGCACCACAGCATCGGCCAGGATCCAACATATATCGGAGAATGGCACTGATCTGTACACATATTCACGAACAGATACCTTGTGATTATCATATAATGATCTTCCTTTATTATATCATTAGTTAACGAAGTTAGTATGTTCTGATAGAAAGTTATGAATGACAAGTATAAGATTGGAGTTCATCTATCTTCAATTGATGTTAAATACTATTTCTAGTAAAGTCATGTAGACATATTTTACAGGCGTTTTTTTACGAATAGAAAAGGAGTTTTAAGCTTCTCTTCCTGTGATAAGTTCAAACCAGTTTCTGGAAATTTGAATCTTTATTCTAATTACTCTTCTTGTTACAAGTATTTCTATATTTGTACCGTGTACACAGATATATTGTAAAATTCAAAGGAGTGTCCTCAATACTACAGAATTATTATAAGTAACCGTGTTTTGCGTCATGTAAAGTTTTTGCAAGAAATTCGACTTTTTGTAAAACTATTTTAAGGATGAGCAATAATATTATCGAGAAAAATGATACGAATCAAGTTATAGTTGTAAGATAATTGTAAATAGAAGTTGTATAGATATCTGATTTTATCCTGTAAAATTAATCCTGATGATGTGAATTACATAGCCAACGTGTTTAGTATTATCTAATAAGTAGAGATTAAATTGTAAATTATAATTATGAGTATGGAAATTACTTAAGTTAGAACATTAAAGAAATTTAGAACATTATTAATGAGGAGAATATAAATTTTCATATAGATTTTGTCAGAGTTTCAATATTTCACCAAACATTAATTTGTAGATTTAATATCATTATTCTCGTAGAAAACATGAAAACTAGAAAAAAGAAATTTTTTCTATCTTATACTAATAGATTTACTATATCTTTATTAATATAATGCGTTTAAAGTAATTAAAATGGTATTTGAATATAATTTGATTGCCATCTATTCACGATGGAGAAACTCACAGTGTATTATTATATTTTTGAGTGAATGTAAAAATCATAATTTAATATTAATTGAAATTTATTTTAATAGAAATCTACAATTTATAATAATTTAAGTTTTTATATTTAATCTTGGTTCACGATTTTTGTGGTATTAACTTTTTTACGATAAATTATTAATTATTGTTTGCATGCTTATTCATTCTTCCTTAATGGCACGATTATGTAAATCTCAGACAATAATGACTTAGTGATAATATTAGTTTCACTGACTTATTTTTCTATTTATAACTAATATGGTTCTTTTTGAACACTGATGGCAGAGAAGTAAATTTAATTATTAAGTAAAGTTGTTTGATATATTATAATGACTTTATTCAAATTCTTTTAATGTAAGGATTACTTGACGAAAATTTTCTATTTAATGTACTATTATAAAATTATATATACTGTTACTTTTACGAATCATAATAATTTTAAAATTATTTCAAAGTTTGATGATTTATATATTTGCTCTATCAGAATTCTACAATATTTCTTCAGTAACTGGCCCGAAATTAACATTTATTTGAAATTTTTAAATCTTAAGTATTGTTTTTCTATTAAAATCCGTTATTCACTAGATTATTTTGACTAATTATATTCTCAACTCAATTAATTTTTATCCAATTGTGTTATTATGTCTAGATATTTTGCGTATTTTTAATTTTTTGTTAATGTTCTGTGCGTTAAAAAATGAAGGGTAAATTGTATTCCAAAAAGTCGATCTAACCTTACCAAAGTACTATATAAACATTGAAAGAGTACCGATAAAACGCATTGCTTGCATTATTAATTTCTAATCAAATAGGTTTTCAAGAATCGATAATTTACAAACGTTAAGAATACAATTTTTTCAGTATTTACATGATACTTTTGTTAATCGATGCCTTACATCATTGTTACTTACATTACAGATTGAACTAAATCATTATAATACAAAATTGTCATTTCAAAATATTATTGAAGTTTATGAATATTGAATATTATTCATTTATGAATAAAATTAAACTTAGATAAAGTTAATCTATTCATTTTCGAATAATTGAATCAAACAGTAAAATAAGCCTTGAAAAAGTACTTGCTATATCGTTGAGTACTACATATTTTAAATTAGAAATTATAGGTATTTCAATATTATTTGTTTTTCTTCGATTTATATTAAATTTAAAATACTTGCTAATTGAAAAATTAGTTTTTGTTAAAATTGACAGTATTATGATAAAATTTTGAAGTGATATTTAAAACCAATAATATATTTTTCTGTAGAAATACAACAAATGTTAATTGTATGTAAATAATAATAGTATCTAAGTGTTGCAAAATTTCAATAAGATTTATTGTTTTAAAAAAATAGATAATAGTGCCCTTTTAGATTTTGCATTTTTAATCTGAAAAGCATGAAGAGATAATGTTGAATCACCTCATATATATAAGAATTCCTGTAGCACACAGTATTATGATATAGATTTTATACTCAAAGTGAAGACTAGTAGAGAGCATTTGTACAAACTCATCCAATAGTTTGCACTTTCTTAGAAAAAAATAGCTCGTGACGCAAATAAAATGTTTCTTGAAATTGCTCCTCTTTTTGTCAAGGCTATTCATATTTCGCAACTTTTCTTTATCGATTACATATCTTATTAAAAAAAAAAAAAAAAGAAACTAATCTTAATTGGTGTAAAAATTAATGACAACTTACCTTATTTAGAAAAAGTGTCTAGTTATAATGCAATTGGCACGCTTCACATAATAATTGACATTTATTGGCTAAATCATCTAATAATTTAGATATTAACCATCGCATATAAATAAAGTATCATATATAACGCGATAAATACAATTTTTCAAATTATACCATATCTGGAATATGAAGAAATAAAATATAAACGAGAATCGATGTCAGATATTTTGTCTTTCGTTACAAAATTTACTTGCGTTTGTTTTACATTAAAAACTAATATCAACTGCAAATTTGAATATCATCTTAAGTTCAACGATTCATTAAGACATAATTATTGCATTAAGGGATAATATGACCCAAAAATGCTTCCTGTCTATAGTAATATTTTATCGAAATAAAAGATTAGGTTCACCTTTATCAGTTATATCATTGTATATTTTAATAATTATTTAGTACAAAAAGATATCCATTAGCGTGAATATAGTATAATTGATATTTGTTTACAGAATAGTACAACTATAAATACAAATATTAAGCATAAAATTTAGTTTCTAGATTATTAAATATATGTTTAGAAATGCTAGTGTAAAATTTCCCGAAAATTTAATCTACATTAAAATTACTAATTACCGGGTTATTTTATGATTTTCAAACGTGGTTACCAAAGTTTCGCGCACTAAAGATACAATCTGCCGATGGTACTTCACTCAGATTCACTCAATTCCAGATTAAACACCAGTTACATGTTCAGTATTTTAGAAAGGACTAATATAGTTCTAATATAGTCGTCACCTCACTTTGAAATTGAACGTTACGTCAGTGAACTGAATTTTAAAGGGAGCCTTATTAAATGAGCGCAAATCGACCGAAAAGTTGTCGTGTTTAAAATAGCATCGTTGCACGCGGAGGCGTCGCTCACCTCTTGCCGATCGTCTCTCCGAAGCTGACGTTGGCCACCGTCGTCGTCGTAGTCGTCGCGGCATCCATGCCTACGTCATCAAGCGCGCAATCATTGAGCTCATGGTGCTTCGTCGGCACCGCGAGCTAAACTGACGCCGGCAACGCTCGCGTTCTCTTCGGCAGATCGTCGACGACGTGTAGGGGGATGCTGCCCCCGGTCGATTGGTTTCACTTCCCGAGAAGGCGGTTTTCTTTCTGCTCAAGTAATGGACGAGTTGCGGTGGTCATTCTTGGCTCTTAACGAGGGTGGGGGTGCCATAGCAGTTCTTCTGCTTCTATCGTAGATAAATAATAAATATTTTAATTTTTAGTTAGCGATGTACTGGCACATCTAAAATCAAGAATAATGACTTTGATCATTAGATTATGCTGGAAATAAATTGCTGATATTTATTTATCATTTATTTAATAAATAAATGATAAATATTTAATAAAATATAATTTATTTAATCGATAATACATCGGAGAAAATTATAAGTTAAGACAATTTCACAAGAAAACAATATGATAATTACATACCAATGCCTAAGCAAATAAGACGTTTTTTAATTTGATGAAAATAGAAATTGCAGTTTGTATAAATTTCAAATATCAAAGAAGTGATTCAATATTTGAAGTATAATCCAAAAATTTGTCATAAAAAAAATGTTTATGTTACTTCAGAGTTGTACATATTAGTAGTAAATATGAGGTTGAATTATTTTAAACCTTTTCGATTGCTATTATTATCACATTACGCGTTTGGTTTTTTTTTTAAATGCTATTCTTACTCTTTAAATGTTACAACGCTTTAAAAATATTTTAATATAAAATTTCCATTATTAATTATAATGTTTTGAAGTGTTATATAGAGCATAATTATATTCGAATAAAGAAGAGATAAATTTCCTTTTTACTGTTATCTTCAAGATGAGCTATTATTTAGAAAGTAGTTTTTAGATTAATTCAGATTGATTAAAATATTAATTTTATTTTATTTTAAAATTATTTACTGATAACTTCAACGTACTCGATTGGAAAAATCGAACTGACTAGTTATATCATTTTATATAAGAATACGTAAAATTAAAAATAACCATTATTATCTAGTTTACGTATCAAGCACCACTATATACTTATAAATCGATTTTCATTAAACGGTGTACCTCGGAAAATTTATATACTTGTACATGATCGACAGCCACTGTAACCATCGGCTTGTTTTAATTGTTCATTATTTGGTTCAGAAATGGGGATGCGTTTTTTTTTTCGATATTTGGACGCCATTGAAAGTTTTTATTTGTGTTAGGTCATGCGCAGGTAATGAAGTTTAAGTATGGTACTTCTTTTTGCTTGAGATTAGATATAACGATGTTACATTTATTTTAAAGATATGTTTATTAAAATTATTATTAAATAAATATTTAATTAATTATTAATTTTAACGAAGAAAATATATTATTTTTAAAAAATGTAATCACAACGGCCATGTTATAGAGCACTTAACAAATATACTAAATATACTACTACTTTGTTTTTTTATTTTAACGATAATTTTCCTCATTGAATTAATTTTCTTTCAGATAGCAAATTTAGCGTAAAATTAGTTCCTAACAATAACCCAAAAATAAAATTTTTATTCTCTAATTTTTCTCTCGCATCTATTTATCGATACTCTTATCAGGATCCAAAAGTATTGTGCGCGATAAAATAAATTAATTTTAATAAAAGAATGTATTTCTTATAATTATTTTGAAGTTGTATCCGACATTAATATTCTTATAACTAATTCATATCACTGACGCACGTAAAAATCAATAAAATTAGACCGATCGTGTTGTGTCCGGTTAGAAATCTGATCATCTTTTCAACGGCCATTCTCATTCAAAACTATGAAGCTATATTATGTAGACAATATAATGATGCAAACGTTTTATTATTTATTATCACAATCACTGATTACGATTTATTTAGTTATCTAATTAATTTTAATTCAGAGAAACCAAATCAATTATATTACGTAAAATAAAGTGATTTTCATATTGAATGCAAATTGTGAAACTTTAAAAGTGGCACAAAATTTTCAGCTTAAAAATTAAATGCCAAACTGAAAACATGTATTGAGAGAAAGTAAATATGTACCCCTGCAATTATCTGCTTGAACTTTATTCATTTTGACAATGTATGCTATCATGCGAATGGTCACAATGGAACCTCTAATAACATGATAATGAAAACAATTAAGTAATTTTGATGAAATTATGCTTAAATAAAATAATAATACATAGGCGAAAGTTATATTAAGCACTAATCATGGCACTGATTCTTGACCTTTACAGGGGATCTTTAGATTGGCCTGCGAACACACGTTACGTGTGATGCGCCGAGGTCGCGAGACGCTGTTGACCCTTTTGGAAGCGTTTGTGTACGATCCGCTAGTGGATTGGAGAGCGGGTGCTGAGAACAGTATAGCGACTTACGGCGCGTGTCAGGCCAGGGCCAGATGTACGGGCGTTGGCAGGAAGCAGCTGGAGCTCGAACTGACAACGGCCATGTTCGCCGTGAGGATAACGGAGATGAGGGCCGAGTGGCTGGCCAATAAGGGCGAGCTGTCCAAGAGCTTTCCCGCACTGTGCCATAAATTAGCTAGGTAATGACAATAATTATTGTTATTGTGGGTCTGAGGGATGGTTTAGCTCTGGCGCGCACTTTACGAGCTCTTTTAGAACGATCCATTCGGCTTTCTTTACGCTCAGGGACTTATTTGATAATAGCGAGCGAATTTCAAGTCATTGGTGATAGTTTTTATAATTTCGGAAGTTATTCGGTAAAGCACTTATGAAATATCTGTAAAAAAGACGGATTTTGATAATTGCATAAAATGGTTCTTGATAACTCGATAAAATAGTTAATTAACGTAAGCGATTTTTACAAAAGCATGTTTTCATCTTTCGTTTGAAATTCTTTTAAGCAGATTTTCGTTCTAATCCATTTAAAAAACCAAAGCGCAATGAAAATTTTTTTATTTGTAACTTTATGTAATAAGATTATGTCATTAAATAAGAAAATTAGAAAACATTTGTGTCTATATAATCTAACCAATAAAAGCTAATTGCAACAGCAACAGTCGCTTATGATCAAAAGTAAAAAAAAAAAGACAAAATTATGATTATAACACGAAAACTTTTTTTAAATGATGTATTTTACGCGATTAGTCTTTAAATTTTTAAAATTAATATCTATTCGCAGTACAGGTTCGAATAAAATCATTAAGATAGCTTTATGCGATAACGCATAAATTGAAGAAGGAGGATTACCTATTATTTACATTCGTTTACAGCATTTATTTAAATTTATAATATATTTATTTTTTGTATTAAAATGAATGCAAGTTGAGCTGTAAATTTTTATTTTGATCATATCTTGAGGGAAATTCGGTGTCACGCTAAATCTTAAAATTATTATAAAGGAAAAGTGATTTTATATTTTGAATAAACTGAACGTATGAAAAGTGCATAATCCCTAACAAATAAATTTGAATTATAAAAAATAAATTTGAATTTTAGAAAGTAAATTCTTATTACTTGGTTTTATAATGATACATAACTTCACTGTAGAGAGGAAAAGAATTTTAATCTATCATCGGTGTGTCAATATTTTTTTTCATTGGAGTTAATTTTCGTAATATTTAAATATTTTTTTAAATTCTAAGGTTCGATTCAAAATAGATACTTAAATAGGCACTTATTAAAAATGCGTTATCACATGAAATATATGACTTAATTTCTAAAATACTTATTAAAAATTGACGATTTTAATACATAAAGATTTTGAAATTTTGAAATCTTCATGTTGAAGCTTATTATGTTTACTTTCCTTTTTGAAACAAATAAGTAATCGATGTATTTATCTGGTAATACCTGATACCATTTCATTACATTAATATAAATCTGATTGATTTAAATAACGATTAAGATAAAATTAGTCCCAAAAACAAATTTAATATAAAGTTGTCAGTGTCAATCGTGAAATCGTTCAAGTACTGCCAACGAATAAAGAAATAAATCTGATCATTAAACCAAAAATAGATGAATACACAATTGAGTGAATTACCAATGGAAATATGAATAATATTACGTGTGATAATTTCGTTTGTGTGATAATGTCAATTCACGCCTCTGCACTTGTAGATGGATTGAGGCATGCGAGGCATCGTGTCAGTGCCAGGAGTCGCTTCAGGATCGTCATCGTCAGTTGGCACTGGTTAAAGAAGCGCAGGCTATGGGCAGGAATCACGCGCTCTATTCCGTCGTAAAGCGCTACAACACTTTCAAGCGCGCCAAGGACGTGCTGGAGAAGGCCAAGATCGGACTCAAAGAGCGCATTGACGAGTGCCAGAAGCACATCAACACCCACAACGTGAGCACCGACGTCTACTTATGCGATCTTTTCCTTTATCCTTCATTCTCATGAATATTTCAGTGTCGCATTATAGATAAATTCAAAGGAATTCTTTTAATATCGCTTACTTTGAGTACTTTCTCTTTTCGCTTATGTATTTAAATTGAACGACAAGCGAACATCTGAGATTTTTAATCTTGTCATTCTGAATATGATGTTTTTTCTAGGAGGATCATACTATTACGATAGTATAATAATTCTTCTCGTGATAATGATTTAAAAGAATTTTAGTTACATTTAATCCACTGAATGTAATTAATAAATGCTTGTAAAAATGAGTATTTTATGTTTTTCAGTTCTTAATATTATAGGTAATGAACACAATATTAGAATTAGATTTGCTATTAAATTTTTCTCCTATCGTTTAAGAAATAACGAATATTCTTAGCCTCTAAGAATATTAATTGAATAAACAACAATGCAAATATTTGAACGATTATATATTATCGATTATATATTTGAAATATTATCCTGGTGTAAAAAAAAAAATATATATATATATATATATATATAAATGGTATACCCGATCTCTCATTAATATATAATAAGTTTTTTGAATGACAAACGATGTCACGATTTATAACTGTATTTATTAGTGTTAGTTTATGCGTTCAATTTATTATTTTGTAACGTTGCTATCGATGGTGTGCACTCGAAACAACACTGGTTGCGCAAAACATCGCCAAATGCGAGCGATGCAACGTGCATCGCTTGTGCATTGAAAATTACCCGACGGAATATGTACGCAATAACTGCGTACGGAAGCGTTGACTCCAAGCAAATAAATGACACTGCACGTTGATCCTTCGATTTCTTGGATCTCTCTGAAAATGTTCCTGAAGAGCATCACGATTTACATGCTCTATCGTTCACTAGGTCCGAGGTTATCACGATTTCCGTTCTCTCTTCCGGGTGTCATTTGTTCGCCTCTCTAACGTCGCTGTTCGCTGCTTTTTTTCCATAGCACATTCTTCTTATGTTAGAAAGCATTTCATTTCGAATATTTTCTATCTGGGGTACGCAAAACCTTACATTTTCCTTTTTTCCTTCCTTTCCTTGCGCGGAAACGAAACGAAACAAAGTGTAGTAGTGTGTAAATGACTATTAAAAACGGAAGGAACCACTTTATAATACCTGTTGAGCGAGTTAACGAAAAATTCCTATTTTTAAAATAAGTAAAGAAAATCAGATTCTGGTTATTACGTTAAAATCAATTCAGAAACTTGGAATAGCTCGAGATGTAGACGCAAACAGAAGAATGTCATAAATTCAGTATCTTTTTTAAATAATCAATTTATCACGTATTAGTTAACTTTTCTAAAAATAATATAAATTTGGACGTTCAGTAAATATAATTTCTTGTCAGTGCAATAATTAAGAAGTGCAGATAATAATATTATAAAATTTATTATAAAATTATATGTATTTAAGTTTTTAAATTATTTATTTAAAGTTTTTCTCAACTATGATTTTTATTTCGTTATCTGAAATTTAAAAAAGTAATCGGTTATAAATATTAATTTATATTGAGCTATAAATGACTGCAAGAATTTTAATAAAAAATAAAATTCTAGCATAGAACAGGTTGAAGCATCGGGAATGATGTGGAATCCTCAGATTGGTTTTATAGTTTTTTTTATTTTTCATTTGTGCTTGATTTTTTGTTCAATAGTGCAGTAGTAATTACAACCAGAATGGATTGTTACAAATAAGTCGTTTAAATCGATTGATTTATCATTAGAAACATTTTATCATTGTACATATTTTTTATAACCTTTCTTATCTTGATTGACATTTTGGTGTACATTATGTTTCAATATTATGAATATCTTATATTAAGATAATTATATAATTTAAAATCTGCTTTAGATTTAAAAAATTTATGAATTATTATTAATTTTATTTTTTGCTTAATTCACTTTTCAGATTATTCTTTCTTTAATTAAATACAGTAAAATGCTAAATAAAATAAATTTTCTTTTAGTATGTCAAAATGAAATCCAATAATAGAGTTCAATTTTATTGTTTTTCTACTTGAATTATCCTCTACATTTAAAAACGGTGTCTTCATTAATAGTAATTATTTTGAACGAATCTTTCTAAAATAGCGTTAAGAAAGTAATGTAGTAACCGTAATTATTAAAAGTTAAAATATTTATAGATTTAATAATTAAGGATGATTTTAGAATTAGTCCAAAGTAAAGTCAAACTGCAAATAATTTAATAGATTTTGAAGTCATCAATTTTTATCTCATGAATCTTAAATCTAATGTTATTGGATCTACTTTCTTTTGCTTAAAGAAGATAATAATTAATTTTTAATAAAATTATTTATATTAACTTATATAATGTAATGCTTTTAATTAATGTAAAGTATAATAGAATGATTTGTTTATAAGATTAAAGTGCACTCGATGGGCAATATCGTTTTATGAATCACTGTAATGCAATGATCTAAAAAAAGAACACTACAAATTTTTAAATTTTTTTATGATTTTACTTGAATGCTATGCTACTTCCAAATTTATAATTTGACTACTTTCTTTTAAATTTTCATTGGGTTTTTCGTTATTAGTTTATTTTTGATAAATTATCAAAAGATTATAAATAAAACGCGAAAGAAAGAATATGATTGATAAATATAATTTCAATTTAAGTTTCCAATAGGTTCTGGAAAATTACAAGTACAATAAGTAGATAAAGGGTATCGAAATACATTTTAAAACGTAAATCGTTCCGAAATTCTCTTCTACGAGATAATGGATTACGAGTGGAAAATTCATTGCCGTAATTCAAAAGAATGACGAATTCCAATAGACATTCTTCCTCATCAAAATAAAACCCCTAAGTGTCTTAGATCATTAAACGATATTTTTTAGATGGCCCTTAGTGCTGTGCGCGGTGCTCAGCTTGGACGTTGGCTCTCCGAAGTTGGCAGCTCAAGTAGTCAGGATGACCACCTTGTGTTCGATCTCGTCAAGGAGTTCCTGCAGAACGCTGGACAGAGCCAGATGATCGTCCAATGCGAGCAGTCGGAGAACGAGCTCACCCAACTCGCCCTCCAGCAGCTCATCCTCGTGCGCAATTGCCTGGACTTACTTAGCCAGTACTCAGCCATCTGCAGCTTATATCCGATTAGCAGTATCAGCCAGCACAGGTCGGTCTTGTATCATGGCTGGGCCAGCAAGTTACTGCTCGCTGGCACCGTCGATGCCTGCCACGATATCCTCGCGCAGCTCGAGACGCATTTCGCTCCTGTCATCGTCGGCAGCCCTAAGGTCCAGAGGACGGTTGCCTTCTCCTATCAGGTATTCGTTTATTCAATATATCATCGTAACCATTGCTATCTTGGTTATTTCATTGATATCAAATGGTATGGAAATAATTGAAAACTTGGCTAGTTGTGTCTTAAAAGATGTTATACTTATTTATTGATTATGCAAGGCACCAATTAATTTGGAAATTTTTATCTTTCGTAAAACTAGTAATACATTAACTTCGTTAAGTATTAATTTATCCATATACCAATTGTATATTGGTATATCAAAGCTAATATTTTTAGACGCTTTATTTTAGTTTATTAAAGTAAAATTTTTATAAGTCTTTGCAATTATTCTATGAAATATTCTAGATTTCGTATTTTCATTAAGAATTGCTATATTGTTATTTTTTATAATTTTTCAGATTCAAGCGATTCTGGGTGAAGCCAATGATAAATTTACGAAAGCCTATGAAAGGATGATCAGTGAAGGTTTGCCGGAAGCGCTCGTTAGAATCGAAAAGGCTTACGCGGAATCAAAAACACAGATTGCTAATTTTTTGAGGAGAGAAAAAGGCGCGGACAAGGCTCTTGAATGCGTTAATATTACTGCATTATGCACGTTGAATAAAAAGTGAGTTAATCGTTATTACTAATTGGAGCTATCATCGCATTTACACCTAATTCTCAGAAAAAATTTGTATTCCTAACGAGTTTACATTTTATACTCATTTAAAATGACTTTTAATTGTTTGTAATTTTAATGAAAACAAACACTAATTTACACTAATTACACTAATTTGTAATTTATATTCACACTTATTTTCATTTTATGTTCACGCTTTTTTCTAATAATTCTAATAATAATATAAAAATTTCATATCTACTCAATAATGTTTGAATTTAACACTTTTTCTATTATATTTATATAAATTTACATCCTTAAAAAGTAATAGAAAAATCATAATTTTGTTATTTTTGTCGTAGATATTTGATGATGGAAGGAGCAGCCAAGTGTGCGGGTGATTGTTTGGTCGATCTAACGTCTAGAGAAGGTGACTGGTTCCTTGACGAGATGCGTCTGATGTTTTCCCTGATTTCAGAACTGATGTCTCTTGTACCTGAAAATCATAAATCAAATAACGATCCAAAAATTTCGTTGGTAATGAAATGCTTAAAGAGCGCTGATTCGATTCACAAAGGACTTCAGGAATTAAATTATAATTTTCATACGATTATTTTACCGGAAGCGACAAAAACTATAATTACCGAAGAACCAACTGTTCTACGGATGATTGCCGAGCTTGAAGAAATCATATCATCAACTGGTCTATCCTTAATGGAAATTTTAGAACAACTAGAGATACACTTGAGGTTTGTCATGATTTCATCTTCACTGTTTATAGAAAAATTATAATATTTTCGGTGAAAAATATGTGATACAAGTCAGTATTAAAAACTTTTTGGAATGTATAAGTGGCATAGTTTTATGCAATATATATTAGTAGTTTTAAATATTATTTTAGCACTTTAAATTATTTATAGTTACGTGGTTTTCCAAAAATATATGTGTTTAACTTATTTAATACCTGATAATGGGTTATTAAGTCTTAAATTATCATCTAATGTGTTTAAAATGTTAGATATTAAAATATACTATTTATGAATAGATAGAAAAAACAAGGTATTAATTTTTTAATTTTAAACGAAATTAAATTATAAAGAGTAATATGAAATGTGACATTAATTAAGTTTTATATCGCATAGATGAAAACGTACAATAAATGCAGACTATATCTTATTATTTACTATTTACTGAATAATAACTGAATTGTTTACTAAATATAAATGTAATGTTAAAAAAATTCACTAATAAAAAAAGTTAGAGTAAAAACGTACGTTTTAAACTTAATAAACAAAAAAAAATACCCATCAGATTTACAATAATGGATATGGAGAGTCCACACGCGATAATGCAATCAATAGTAGACGCATTAAGGCTTCGTTTCGAGGCCCTTTTATCCCGTCCAGCTGATCTGCAGGAGCTTAATCAAGAAGAGACGCTAACGCCCGGTCAAATGCTGCTAATGGGTTTTAATGGACTTTTTGAAAAACTACAAATGGAAGGTAATGCCTTGATCAGCATTCTTGGATCTCTTGAGATACCGGCGAGTTGGAAAAAAATTGATCAGATTCGAGAAGCTAAGGAAATAGCCGCGCCGATTTTCAACAATTTAGCGCGCAAGGTAATGTAATAATGTTTTATTATTCGATACTTTTAATATCAATTTCAAATTTTCAGTTAAACTTAACTAGTATAAACTTTCTTATGTAAAACAGTATTTAAAAACTATGCATTCAATTTTTTGTAATATACCAGAAAAAGACAAATCTCTCAATTTAATACTCATTAAACTTGTTTATGTTTTATATTAGAAATCATCAATTTATCTTCATTATTTAGGTCTTAGAAGATATTTTCCTGGTAAAGCGTTTGTACACAATCCAAAAGTTCTTTTCAATGTGTCGAGAGATTGCCTTCGCCTTCCGAAGCGAAACAGCGAGCATCTACGAAAACGGATTCACTGGTATTTACAATGATGAACAGCTGAACAAACCCATTCGTCTCTTTACCGCTGACTATGTTTCCCGTCAATTAATTGGCGTTACTTCACAAAGTCTTGGGATTGCTTTGTGCTTCCTTTTGCAACGCATGGGTCTAAATGTGACGACTGAGATCGAGCAACGTGATATTGGGGCTGAGAGCAAGGTATGCTTTCATCGCACTCTTGTAATAGAATTATACGTTTATTGTTAGTGTCTATAAAAGTATTGATTGAAAAGTTTGCTTTTTCACTTGTTACTATAAATTTATCATTACTATAATTACACTTATGCTTTTTCTAAGAAAGATGATATTCATCAATATTCTTTCTTACATTTTCATTCACGCAAGAATTATTTATCTTTTTAGATAGAAATTAGATATAAATTTCACGTGTAAATGTAGTTTTAAATTCTAATTGATCGATGACTTTAACACCTATTATTTAATACGTATATTCTCTGTAATCATAAGGTATCTTTGGAAGAACTCTGCAGAAAGTTGGTAGACATGGGTTTAAAGAAGGGCTACTTTAATAGCTCAGTGTTAACGCAAGCTAGTGCTCTTAGTGGAAATTTAGAAAATACTTGGAGAAGGAAACAAAGTGCAAAGGCGGCACAACAAGCTGTAGAAGTTGCGAGGGCCACCGTCCAGAGATTGCAGTTGCAGTTGACTGCACACTATTGGCTACACGAGGATTATTTGATTATTGGATCAAACATTAATCTTATCAGTCCACTCAGTGAGTTTATTTTTTGTAGTAATTATATCAGTATTTGCGTGAATACTTGATTATTCTCTTGTCACGTACTACATGTCTTGAATTGTTTATTATATATTCATTATAAAAAATAGAATACATTAGTAGTTACTATTACATAATTGACATTTTTAGATCAGTTGAATTATATTTCATATTTAGTGAAGTAGAATTTTTTCGTTATTAAATAAATTTACTTTAAATAAAATTGAATAATACATTATAAATCAAATTTTAATGTAACTTAATTTAATGTAACTAAACTATTGTTCGATAATAAGTTATTATAAAATATAATGCTATAAATAAATAAAATAACCTACAAACTATTGTAGAGTCAATAATTTCGCTAAAATATACATTAAATCAATTTTAAAGATTTTATTTAAATTATTGTATAGTACGTACGTTATTATCAAAATTAAATTTTTAAGTGATTACTAAACCTGTGGTGACAAAGGATCTTTTGTCAACGTACATTTGTTAGAATCCAATCCTCGGAAGGATGTAAAACCTCGAGAATTACAGATTTTATAAAGAATCGAATAACTGAAGCTGTATTATGACTACCTCATGCGCAGTGTGTCGATATTAATATTCATATCAATCAAATATGCGTGTCCAAATATGGATGCATAAACGACATTTATTAATGATTTAATTGTTAAAATGTATTTACTCTTAATATATGTTGAATAAATAAATACAAGTGTAAAGTCGAAAATAATAAAATTATAACATTAGGATGTTAGTGTTAGATTCAAATGATGCTAATTGGCGAATCAGTATTTAAAAGTAATTCCCTTAAAAGACAATAGGAATATTTTTATTCATTGGCAGTAGCATTTGCACTATGTTAAGTATGTTTACGACCTTCATCATACACAGATCGGCCCTCCTTTATGCTCGAGCTGCGAAAGACGGCGGCGGCTCTTTCGAACCTCCAGGTGCGCGTGAACGAGGCGCGTGAGCAGCAGCAGAATCTCGTGACGAGTGCCGTGCAGCGGCTTAAGTGGGCCGCGGGCGCTAATCCAGCCCTCAGTGAGGTCATGGCCGCCTTCGATAACGCCGTACTCACCAGTTCTGAGAAGCTCACGAGACAGGCGGGTCTCTCGGCGCTTGTCGTCACGGCTTGCAACTCGATACTCCACTACGAGGCGTTGCGCACACGGACTCAGGAGAGCATGTCGAATGATGCAAACTTCATAAAACTCGGTGAGTGACATCTTCACGTATTTTATTATTGTACTCACTACTATTTGGAAAATAATTTTCTATTTGTAATAATAGTAAAGCGCTGGGAGGAAAGTTGCATGTTGACGGTTAACTTGAATATAAGCATATCGCCGATCGAGGAGAGTCTCGTGGAACTCCTGCAGGTCGGTGCGGACAATAACATTGACACAAGCTGGCTCAGACAGACGGAGAAGCTTATCTCCGAGGCGATTGTCGAGGCGCAGAAGAAGACTCAGGAACGACAGGAGAGCCTCGTGGGTGCACAGCAAGCTCTCAGAGAGCAGGTCAGCAGCCTTCAGACTATTATCGCTGAGCATCACAGGCTTATGAACGATGTCAGGGTATTGCTCAGGAGCATGGCAAAGCAGGAGAACGTCAATGGCCTTCAGGTAATGGAATTCATTATACGTAATAAAAAACTCTAATGGTTGTTTCAAATTACGTGTAACTATTAATGCGGTTCGAAGAATTTCTGACATAAGGTTTTTAATAAGTATATTAATATATACGAAATATAATTATTTCTTTTATGAATCTTTGACAATAAGTCAACATAATTTATTTCGAAAAATGCACCAAATTATTTATTATAAAAAACAGAATTCATCTTAGTATATAAAGGCTACTATTTTTTATCATTGTTTTTAATAATTAATGATAACGACAATTTTAATGTGTTATATATACTTTACTTAAATGATATTTGTTTTGATTTATTCTATGAAAAAAATTGAATTTTTTATTATTGTAATATCAAAAAATACTAATGTACGGTTACTTACACATTTTACTTTCTTTCGATTCGAAAAATGATAAAATATTTCAATTTTTGGATTTTGTAAATAACGTTTCTATATTGTTTTCAATAGTAAAAATCTGTCACAAAAATATACGTGGACAAGTATAAAAATCGCTTACTTTTTTATATTTTATTATTAAACTTTGGAATAATTTATTGATTAAATTAGTAAACGGCTTCGATTTTCTTCAATAATTTTATTCTGATTTTACCTATAAATTATCTATTTTAATATGTTTTACTATACACTTTATTTCGAAAAGTTGTACAAGGGCAGCATATAAACGAAAAGAATCATAGTGCAAAATATTATTAGGAGGTTAATGATATGTAACCATAACATTTCTTTACATCTATTATTCTTGTATAAGGAAGAGAATTGAAAATTCTGAAAATAATTTTACGTAATATAGGAATAATCTACTGTAAAAATATAGTTTAGAAATAATTTTATTTTTCTACATAATAAATTAATATTTTTTTAATATACTTATAAAATGTTAAAAAACTTTTATTTAAAATAATTAACTTTTCTACATTCTAAATTAAAAGTTTTTTTTTCTTTTAATTCTTTCATTTTTATAAAAACTTTTGAACAAAAAACACACCAAATGTCGAGTTTTATGTTTTAAAATATTCGATAATGTTAGAATTAAGACTCAAAAGAATAGTGTTTTTTAATTTAATTTTTAATATGTAAAGAAGACATGTATATATTCAGTGTAATACATACCTTAAGAAACCTAATAATTTACAGCTTTATTTATTATAGATTTATTAATTTTAGGAATTTTTATTGAATTACCGATCATGTACCGAGAGTCTATCGGCCACAGTGAAGGAATTAGAATCCGAGAATTTAGATTTTGTTAAAGCGTCGGTTTTGAAAGTGGAGTTGGAGACATTGGCTGTAAAAACACCAGCATTATACGATGAATTGTTATCATTTGCGAACGAATCAATGAATGATCAGAATATATCGGAATTCGCCTTTAATAAATCCAAGTTGATAAAGCAAGAAAGTGTGTGTCTAAGTCCTAGAAAAGGAGTTCCACCTGCACGAGACCCAACTACTGGCAAAGGTAACATAAACAATTCTACGAAAACTTACTTTTTTCGACAAAAATTAATTTAACAAAAATATATAAAGTTTGCTAAAAGTACGCAGATTTCAATTTAAAAAAGATAACAAATTTAATTTTTCCTCGATTTGATATTTTTGAAATGTATATTAATGATGCTCGCTTATTCTGACATGTCCCAAAATTAATATGACTTATAACTTTTATAATTTAGTTCAGCTAAATTATCATATAATACATTATTGACCATGAAATACATACGAACGTTTGCAAAATATTTAAAATTCAGCTAAGCTTGTTTTCAAAGATTAATACTGACTTTTGTATAAAAAATCTTTAATCGAAGACTCTCAAAGTTTATGAATGTAAGCAAAGTTCTGTTACTACAGCGGTACAAGAGCGCAATGTTTATGCCTTGAACGTCTGGCGTCGGGTACGTATGAAGCTCGAGGGTCGAGAACCAAATCCCAGCCGCAAGTACTCGACAGCCGAACAGGTTGAGTACGTGATACGCGAAGCCCAGAGCACCGAGAACTTGGCCCTCCTCTACGAGGGCTGGACACCCTGGGTCTGAGAGCTCCACGATGAACGGCGTCCTGCCAGGGGCGCCCTTGGAACTATTCTGACGCATGCGCAAATGTAAAACAACAAATCAAAGCAAGCAACAATTCCAGCGTCTCTCTCCCCAAAACACTAACAACAGCAGCAGTGTCACTCTTGCACGAGCTTGACGATTTACAACAAACAAATATTAAGTGGGGCGAAGACGACGGATACGCAGACGGCTTGAACATAACGGAGCTGTACTCCAAAAGAAACAACAGCTGCAGCAACAATCTCACTCTATATATCTCTGTCTCTGTTGGTCTGCCTGTCTCCCTCTTCCTCTGTTTCCTAGGTACTAGGATCGAGGCGAGCACGAGGAGCGAGGTAAACTACGAGGCATGATGAGAGTAAGTAGTGTAAGGATGTAGCAGTGGAGAGAAAAGGCATTGATGTAGTGTTGCTGAGGGGATATGATGAGGATAACGACGAGCAGGAGCTTGGGAACTCGGTTTGCACTTAGAAAATGGGACGAAATGCTTAAGAGCTCTCTCTCTCTATCTTTCTCTCTCTCTTTCTCTCTCTCTCTCTCCCTTTCTTTCTCCTTCTCTCTCGCTCGTTATGATGATTATTAATGACTAACCCTTTTGACCTTTAGGATTGGTGATTGTATTGGCTGCAAAATCGTAGGAATCTCTTTGTAGTTTTTCTTCTTGTAACATGAATAAAGAAATTTATTTATTGAATTTGGTAGTTTTGTTTTATCATCTGATCAAAGTATTCTAATTTATTTAAATTCGTTAAAAAAACAAATCATTTCTTATTCTAGTGTCAGACTTTAGTTTACTGAAATAGCTTTTCAAACAAATCAACTTTCAATTTGTATAGTCTCATTAAATAAATATTTATTTGTATAGCTTCATTGTACCGTTAGGTATACAAATTTTTTATATGAAAATATCTCTACTAAAGAATGTTTTCATATCTCTCAATTTATAAATAAATACGTTTAAATCACCTTTGGTAACTATTATAAATGACATTATCAAATAACTTTACGCTGTACATCTACGTTCCTCAAGACGTTTTATTTAAATTATTAAATCCAGATCACTGAAGCTTAGCAAATGAAAAAATTAATAATTAAAAATATGTAATCTCTTACTTATGTAACTAATATCTTCATGTGAGAAGTATGAAATACTCTTGTAATGCTTCGCATAATGGAATTCCTACGATTTTGCAACTAAGTTAGTAGCTATCTTTTAGGACAATTTTAGTACATGAGACGGGAGTTCGCGAGCAATAAAGGCAACTCGAGCTCATTTAAAATAGAAATTGGATACTTAATGAACGACAAGTATCGCGCGGCGGTCAGCAACCAAGCAACGAATTGGATAAAAGGAGTGTATAAGTTAAATGTCAAACCATCGTATTTCAGACTGATCTGCAGTGAACATTCGAATCTTTTAATTTGATGAGCATTGTAAAATCCAACAAATGGTTTTTTGTTTATAAACTAAAATCGAATTAAATTATTATATATACATATATATTTGTAAAATGATGACTGTATTCACGAAAACATTTTCAACTACTATTATTTAAAGAACAAAAATACGATAATGCAAGAAAGAAATTGACGTATGTACAACAACCTATTTGATTAAAAATTTATTCAAGATGACTACATTAATTCAATGCAGTTTTACAGTATTTTAAACAGAATTGTAAAATTAAATATTTTAAATTAATTTATTTTTCTTCATGATTTATTAAAATATTAAGGCCGATAGTGTAATGAATCAGAATTTTCGATTTGGTTTTCAACGTTAAAATGAAAAAGTAAACTGAAAAATATCTTTTTAAAGATATTTTATGGAATAACTAAAATAAATATTAAATTTTTTTTAATCAGGAAATAAGAAGTTATTATATAGCAATATAAGGGTTGTTTTATAAATATTTTGTGACATTAAATTATTCAAACTACTTTGATCACATATTTTGTGCTCATGAAAACGAATATTTTTTATAACAGCAAATTATAAATATTTTCTGCATGACGGTTTAAAATTTTGTGGTTTGATAAACTATTTTTAATAAACTTGTCGGCGATGTTCGATGAGTATGACGACAATGACACTGTCGACAAATATTTGTCAAACGCGTTCATTTAAGGACTTATTATTAATAAGATAAAACGAGGAATAATGTATAAAATATACTCACCGATAATATTCAATATCGACTATTAGTAAACTTTACATTAATAAATTGATTCCATAATCTTATGTTGCGTGTTGACGTTTGATTCTTGAAATGGATGAAATAAAACAAGTAACTTTTTTTTTAATTTAATATTGAAATTTTCATTTATAAGTACATATAATTTAGGCAAACTGAATAAAATTTGGAAAATTGAAATACAATTTTCTTTTACAAAAATTGGCGAACATGGTAATGTAAATTATTTAAAGTTTATAGTGAAATCATTTAACAACGTTTAAAAAAAATTTTAATATTTCGCAACTTTAAAAAAGCTTCCTAATATGTAATGGTACTTAAATAAAATGCACTCGTTTTCTCTACAATAAAAATGACGATCAAATGAATGCGTAAAATGTAGTGGTTTAATTTTCGTATTTCTTTCTTAAAATGTAAAAAACCGCCAGTGCGTATAGTAATGCTTTCATAATTGGTTTACATTACTTCCTTAGATTTGGCTAAAAATAGGTGCAAAATAGGCAGGACTCGATAGCTTTTAAATAGCCGTAGGGATTCACTAAATAGGTGCGAAATACAATAATTTAGCGGCTGAATAAATACAAAAAATAAATTTATTATTATTATATACGTAATTACCATTCATTCTCAGAATGCACATAATGCTTAATTAGTTAAAATTTATTCGAAAAAATATCACTTAAAACTAAAAGAAATTTGATATTTTATAAAAATTTGTTTCATATGGCAAATTTAAATCAAGTTTTTATAGAATAATACAAAAATAGAATTTTCGCAATACCCGGACAAAACTGAGAAAAATTATTATTCTGAATTGCTTTATTTAGTCGAAAAAAATTGGTATTCGCAGCCTATTAGCCTGATAAATTTTGCTTTTATTAAAAGTACCTATTGATCTACATAACTGAGACGGGAAAATTACTAAATTTCCTCCAAATTTTCAGGTAAAAATAATCACCGTGTTTTGTTCATCGGATAATAATTGTAGCCATTCATTAAATATCATCAATTCATTCAGGGTTATAACTTTATTTTACGGAGAATTTCGTCAAATCCAGTGATAGACCGGTGTCTTTAGCTTTCGACTTTCGGAAATTAATCGCTGATGATTTTTTTTCTCTATTTTTTTTCTTTATATTAAGATAAACATTATACTGTCAAAATCTGGCAAAATGAGTATGTGAATGTTCAAATAAAAGTAATAAAATGAATATATAGAAGTTTTTAATTTTCCTAATTGTAATTGAATACCATTACGAGAATCTATACTTTTTAACTTCTCCTAAAGCAGTATGCGTTGACAAATGAATGAGATTGGTGAAATAATTTGAATAACTATTCATGTTAATTTATATGTTAATTAAATTAAATTTTTATTGATACATTAATTTGCAATACAAATATTTGATTGCAATTTAAAAATACAAATTAAAAGAATTGATATGAATGAACATAAAAATGTATTAGGGATCATGGTTTTGTATTTTAATTCTTTGTATAAGCCATAATAAGTACATCTTTAAACATAAAAAAAATAATCCAAATAAGAATAATGTTTAATTCTTAAAACGACTCAAGAATAGCTCTCGATCAGATTATGGATTAATTTCTATAATATTTACATATAAAATTTATTATATTTTATCACTTTGAATAAACAATTTTTATTTTTAACTCTTTTGAAGCATTTACTTTTATTTAAAAAGTTTAACATTTGTATTTTAAATTAACATTTTTACAAAATTTAACAAAATTGAATATTAATAGTACATTGAAAATAACACTCTAGGCCATTACTAGTTATATTATTTATTTTTATAAAATAATATATATTATAATAGTTTATAAATTTCTTATAATTTTTGATGCTTTTTAAATATTTATTGACGTAGTCCTATCGAAAAGTTTCTTAAATCTTAAATTCGCATAATAGTACTTGTGTGTTCGGCATTCGAAGGTGATACAATATCAATGAAAAAATTGAAGCAAATCTTTCAAAATTTTTAATCATATTATATGATGCATATTGGTGAAGAAAAACGATACACTTTTTTTATTTGTATATAATATCAGCATTTTTTAATTAGACGTAACATTGATTTTTTCGGTTGTTAATTGTTCAGTGCCCATTTAAATCACAGATCAAACGTAGGTTTCATGAAGATTTTAATAGGTAAGTATGTTAAAATTTCGTTTAATAGTATTAAAAGGAACGTTATTTTTAGAAATTATAAACATATAATTCATTCAGTACACTGTGAAAAATATTAAAGTTCTTAAACGAGTATATTTTCAATAATATAATTAAATAATTGTATTTCTTTTAATTGAATTCTCAAAACAAGTGTTCATTTCGTTAAATAAATTAAAATATGTAAACGATTATTATTTTTTGATTATATGGTTTCTTACTCAGGATTGCATTCTTTCAAAAAGATACGACATAAGTTTTGTAAACGCTGTATTTTTCTTAAATATGTACATAAACATTTCTATATCCAAACATTTTTATTTTTTATTTTTTATTTGTATACTTATAATGTTTACAATTAATATATGAAAATAAAGAATGAATAGGTATAATTAATATTTTAAACAGTAGATTAAGTTATTATTTCGTAATATGTTCCATTATCACGTAATAATCAGCTCTTAGTGCTCATTTTTTATATAAGTTTGTAACTGCCCACAAAAGAAATAAGTGTCATATTTTCTAATGAATTTATAATCCGTTTAACAGAGGGACGTGGAATTTATATTTAAATTATTTGAATATCGGATGATTAAATGTACGGTAAATAGTCAAAGATTATATATTAAAAATTCATATTAAAAGTCCGTATTTGTGATTGTATTCTTATACTCTAACGAGTACAGTTATGATAATATAATAAATATTTCAAATCAATAAAATCGTAATAAGATAGCTAAGGGAATTGAAGCAGCAACTATTATTTTTATAAAAAAATGAAAATGATCATAATTACCGATTCCAGAAATATTATTATATCCTTTTTAAGCCATGATTCGAATATTATAAATGATTTATGTTTCATACATTTAATATAAAATTCTTTATTAATTTAAATCTATTATTGAAGTTATAGTTCGAGTCATATTAATAGAATACAGATACCATGAAATTAATTTTTATTTCTATTATCTATAAAACAAGATATTTTCTATAAGCTCAATGATTAGAGATTTTTTCAAGGAAATAAGTTTCATCTTTTCTGCTGGATTCACTCATCAATGAATTAAGGAATATAAATCAGCAATCAATGAATATTTCGAGTTACTATTTATTATGTTAATAACTAAAGCATATCAAATGTACCAATTTAAATTATTTTGAATATTGTACTTTAAGACATTCTTCAACTATAATTTCTTTTATTTGATGAATAAAATTGTTCAGCAGTAAGATATCACATACATATTCCCTAAATTAGGCGAAAATTGTTTAATATAGTAGTTAAAATTAATAATATTTTTGATTATTTAATGTATAATTCTTAAATTCTTGTATAATTTATGTATAATTATGTATAATCATGTATAATCATGTATATTTATATATAATATTACAGTTTGTAGTACTTATCTTTATGAATTATTGAGTCATAACATAAAACTTTGTATTGACATAAATTATTACATTAGAATAAAAGCAAGGGGTATTAATCGTTTTGAAAAAATACTTTTATATTTGCCAATAACTAAGTTTTTTATTACTTTAAGCAGAACGATATGAGTTCTAGAGATTATTTATTTTTAAAAAATAGAAAATTTTTATGTTAAAAAAATAAACGCGTTAATTACAACGTTTAAGTTGAAAAAAAAAACAAATTTTTTAGTAAAATGTATAATTTCAATAATTTACTATTACTATTTTTAAAATTGTAACTACGATTTTAAGTATAGTAATACCAAAATAAACAATTTAAAAAATATTCTTTATCCAATGTTTGGTTCATTAAATACTTAAATTCGATATAAAAATATACTAATTAAATTTGTATTTGTATTTGTATTTGTAATATACAATTATTTAAGAAATCTTAAAACGTAATATTTTATAATTATATAAATTTAAGAGACAGTAAATTACATTTTGATAACTGTGTAACAAAAAATTGTAATAGAGTATATCAATTTAAAGTTTTGTTGTAATGATACAAATTTTATTACGAATGCATTTTCTTAAATTAAGGAATAACGTATATTGACAGAGGCTACTTAGCAAATAACATTAACAATAACTATTTCACTGAATAACATTAATAATAATTATTTTACTAAATAACATTAATAATAACTATTTTTACAGATTTTCTGATTTATAATAACAAATGCAGAAGGAAAATTTGTATTTTCTAACATTACTGTAATTTTAGATTTCAAATAAAAAATTGATAACAAATTAGCAGTTATTTTATGATTTACTTAACGTTTCTATTTTTCATTTTTTTTAAATTAAAAATAATAATATAAAATTAAGCAATTAAATTGAAAATTACTCTCTATAGGTGAATATCTTTTAAATGCGGACTAATTTATAATATTAAAAATTTTCATTATAATTTAAAAAATCCAATATTTTAACGAAACAAAGAAAAGTTAAAGCTTTTTTAAGTGATTAGTTATATGTGTAACAAAACTAACTTTCGAAGAAAATTAGTTTTGCTTCGAAACAAATAAAAAATTAATTTAGCACTTTTAACTTTAGTAATCTATTTAAAAATAAATTAATAAAATTTTAACCTTTATATACACCTATCATTTATATTATTTAGAGTTGAAGATAGCTCTTTATTTTTTACTGTAATAATTACTTTTTAATGAATAGCAAAAGAAATTTGATTATATAAGAATGGTATATACAACTTCCATTTAGTAAATTAAGGGGTCATTCTTTTTGTTAATTTTTAAAACTATATTTTTTCACAGCTTGGACTACTTCAGTTGTTACAGCATTATATGAGAATGTATCATACAAAAATTTCTTATTAAAAAGTGCAATTGCATTTGTCTCAAAACCATTTTCTTAATTCGCAGAATTCGTAGAAAACTGCATTAATCTTTTAACGTTGAATGCTTATTGTAGTATAAGTTTATTAAATTGTCCTATTATGTATACTCATACAAAATGAGAAACTTTTATATTTCTTCCATTTCACATGATTTCTTTAGAAGAAATTAATTCTAACAATGAAGTATTTCTAACTAAAGATATTATTTCTACATTAATATTTCATATCACAAATCATGTAAGTAAATTATATAAAAATTTGCTAATAGTTCAATAGAATTATTTGCTTTTTTATATCGCTAGAAAATATTTCTATGATAATTAACATCTTTGATCTTAAAAATAGAATGACCCTTTAAATGGTAAATATGACCTAATTTGAAAAGGCAGTTACCAAAATCGAACAATACATTTTACATTCCTTTGAACACTTCGATACACATATTTACAAAGAAAGATTTTGCTAGTTTGAAACTCTACTCATTAGTACCCTTTTGACCATTGTCACGTCCATCTCAAAGATCTCGTTTTAAGAGCTGATCTATTTGCGTTTTGTACATTTCTTTCACGTCCTCGAGATCTAATCGTAGTTCCTGATTCTCTTCCACCTTTTCGCCATACATTTGTAGTATTGCATCGTACTTCGTTTGAATATCATTGAGGCTTTCCTTAATCGTCTCCATTTCTACAACTGTAGAGTTTAGATCTTCCACTTTGGAGGCCAAAGAAGATACTTCGTTGTTCAAAGTGTCTCTTTCGGTGTTACGACGCGATAATTCCCACTGGAGCTGTTGAACTTCACCTGCAAATAGTTAATTATAATAAATATATTTAGTTTATTGTATACGTGATTAATTCTAAAAAATCGTAATATTTGACATTTAATTTTAAAACAAATAGGACAAAAAACTCAAATGTTTCTTTTCATCTTCGTCAAGACTGAAATTTTGAACTTGAGTTAAAAGACAAATATCATGAAGTCCAAGGCACTCATTTATCTTTCGAATTATAAAATGTTTAGTGGACGATTGAAGAATGAGAAATAGTGAATTAAAAACAATAAATGGTTGCGTGTGAACACAACACAACTCATTATAACTTATGTTCAGCCATTGAACAAATAAGAAATTCTAAATATTTTAATCTACCACTTTATGATTTAACATCACTTAACTTGAAGTAATTCGGTTATTATTAAGTTAGTGTAAGAAAATAATAATAAGTTTATGACTGATTATATGCATTCGAACGTTTAATTTTATTAGTTTTATGTAGTTCTTTATTTTTTCAAAATTTCTTTTAATCAAAATAAATTTAATATCTAATTGAACTAAATTTGAATAATAAACAAATAACTATATTTTCACTCCTATAATTAGCAATAGTTCATTTCCAATGTTCAAATTCTAGTTACTTTTCTTTCTCCGATCTATTTATAGTTTGTAATTTCTCATCTGCATGAGAAATTTTATTTCAGTTCTTTTGCGCTACATGAATTTTTCTATGATCTATTATATTTGAAAATAGGTTAAGAAAAATTGTAATATACGTATTATAGTTTACCAATTGTCTTAAAATTCTTTGAATTTTCAAATTTTATCTACATAATTAATATTTTTAATGATATTTTTCTATGATTATTTGTTTTGAAAAATTACTTACCATCTCGTTGTTTTAATTGTGCTTGAAGATTTTCGATCATTGATGTACTGTTTGTACCAGATCTAAAACTATCGTAAATATTTGGAAATCTGCCAGAGCTACTTTCGAACATTGTATCATTAAACTAAAAATATTAATTTATATAATTTAATTAAATATTTGAAATGATGTATTTTATTGTTTTTTTACTTTAAGAACTTACTGCTGGCCAAATACTGTTCGCACTGCTAACGGAATCTCTTTCTATACTTAAACTAGGACTATATCGAAGCTCTTCATCAATGCTTTGTTGTTGTTCTAAAATTGTATGATTTTTACGTTTCTCTGCTTCAATCGCTGCTTTTTCCATGGAAAGCTTATTTTCCAATGACGTAATTTCTCGTTTTAATTCCTTTATTTCAACTACATGAGCATCTTCAAGCATTTTCATTGCTCGTTTGTGTCTATAAATATTTATTTTTATTATTTAACTAAATAAATAAATTCTAAAAGTGGGTAAAATATATTAAAAGCTAAATGCACGTAATATATTAATTAAAATGGACTAATTTAGTATTATTCTTTTAATTATAAATAATAAATTAAATGTTATTTAAGAATTCCGTAATTATATTAAATTTTTTATCAATTAGAAAAGTAATCATAATCATGCACAAAACTATGTTCTGAATACAATCCTCTTACTTCTTAATTATTTGACATAAATTCGCTTTTAACTGTATAATATTGAACAAACTAACCCTGCATTTTCCTCTACAAGCTTTTTATTTTTCTCCTTCAGGGAGTCATATTGTTCATCGAGCTTTTTTCGTTCTGCCTCTTTGGCATAGATTTTGGATTCCAGTACGGATGATCTAGATTTGAGATTTGCACTTTCCTCGCCAAGGGAGCGATTCGTCTCGCTGACGGTCTCTAATTTCGCTTGTAGGTCGGCGATCTTTTCGGTCATCATCTCCTCTTGTCTCATAAACATATTTGTTTTGTGTGATAGACTTGATTGCAGCTGCTCCAGTTGACGTAGCAGCGGTTTTGTAGAATGGGATACAGACTCAGAAATCTCTTCACTACGTGATTCAGCGGCTTCCAGTCGCTTCAGCAGTTCCATATTTTCTTGCTTTAGTATTTTCTCCTTTCTATAAATAACATAAATCTCAATATTAATTTTTGGAACATTAAACTTCTTAATTATTTTAAAATTCATAAATATATGATTACTTGACACGAGTCTCTTCCACTTGTCTAAGTTTTAATTTAAGATCTTGAACTTGAACTAGAAGTTGCTGTGACTCTCCAGCATTTTCAGTTGCTACCTTTAGTTCTTCCTCAGAATCAGTAAGTTTTTCCTTTGTGTCTAATAGTTCTCTAAATAAAGAATTAATTTTAATCAATTCTTAGATTTCATTTTGCACAATATTTTGAAAAATAAATCAGACTTTATCTTACGTTTTTGCAGCATCGAAACTTTTTTTATAAGCTTCCATTTTATTAGTAACGTGATCAAGCTGTTCAGACAAATTCAAAATTTCCTTTTCTTGTACTTTACATTTAGCAGTTAAAGTATATACCGCATCAATTTGACTTCGTTCAACCTCCTCCTTCGCATATAAAGATCTTTTTAATCTTTCCAATTCAATAGTCTGCTCTTCGAGTTGCTCTCTAAAGATTAAAAGAAAATCATTAAGATTAAATTTTTGCATCTAAAATAAAATATGTAGCTTCAAAAATTATGAAAATAACATATCGGTAAAACAGAATCTCTTTAAAAGTGAAAAATGCGTGATCAAGAGCCTTACTTTTGCATCTTGATGAGCGAGTCGCTTTCCTTCTCTTTGGCTCTTAATTTCTTAATGATGTTACTGTGCTGTAGTTGTTGTTTACTTAGTTTCTCGCCTTCCTCGCGTAACTCCTTGATGATCTCGTCCTTCTCAGCGCTCATGCCGAAAATCTCGGCAGACGAGGGTTTCTTCGAGGCCTCCAGCTTCATTTGCTCGACGCTCTTCCGCAGAGAGTCCCTCTCTCGGATTGCCTGTTGGAATTTCCATTCCAAGGCCGACAAACGTTGTGTATACTCGTCGGTGATCTGCGTTATGTTTTGGCTGTGTTCAGCGTGCTTTTCTACGCTGTCTAATTGCCTTGAAAACGTGCAAAATCCACTTTTAATTCGGGCAGTTGATTTGAAATTATATTCTTATTGTTTTTACTATGTTAAATTCATGTAAAGTGATTAGTTTAATGCGATAGTGAAGGTTGTTTGTAACGCGACTAGAAGAGCAATGATTTACATTGAATCGAAATACATAAAAGGAATCATTCGCTGGAAGGAAATATAAAATTATCATCCAGTACATTTAGATAATGAAATTGAAGAATGCAAAAAAAATGTTCTGTCATTTTTATAGTATTTTTATCTTCGAGTAAATATTAGTTGTGCAGTTAAATGTTATTCGTACCTAGTTATAAAAAATACCATTTATTGCGGTATTTTAATATTGAGCAGTGATTTTCTTTCACAGATTCTGGTGAAAAAATTTGAAGGATTTATAAAAACAATTAGATTATAAGTTTAAAGTTAATCGATTAAATATCGATGCAGTATCTATTATCTTGAATAATTCAATTTCTTTTTGAATTAGTAAATTTATGACGGCAGTACCGGAATTCGTCTCTCATCAACCATTCATTATATGACATACTTTTTGAGGCTCGAGTTTAGCTCGTGCAACTCTACGTTGGTGCGGCTGATTTCGATGAGCTTTGTATCACGCGCTTCCAGTATCTCAGTCATTTCACGCACGCGTCTCAGGAGTCGCTCGATCTCGAGACTCGCGTCATCGGAGCCAATGCTTATCTCGCTGAGTTCGCGCGAGTGACCTCGGGTCTTCAGAGTCTTCGTCAGCAGGTCTGAGCTTCTGCTGCACTGTAGCTTCGCTGGACTTTGGCGCGATTGCGTTGAACTCGAGTCGCCGTTTGGGCTGCAGGGGAACAGAAACATTATTTATCCAAAGTTAAGGGCTTATTTGGTAATAAGCTTATAGAGACGATTGGGTCTTTAAATTTTTAAGGAAAGCAACACGTTTAAGGAAAACAACGAATACATATTTTTTATGTTAATTAAAATAGAAATATCAAATTGAAGTTTTTCATGTAGGAAGTTTATAATATAATATAATATATTATGTCAAATTGAAATTAAAGTAGTTCTTGTGACTGGTTTATAATAATTATTAGTTGGTAAATATTTTCAAAAGCAAATAGATTTGCAAACCTGCTCTTCAACAGCGAAAATAATCTGCTGCAATTTTACCAATTTCTAAAATAATGGTTTTAATACCACTTGCTTTTATTTGATATGACAAGATTCCAGTGCTTTTAACAATTGAGTGCAATTAGTACATTTTTATTTTTAAAGTATTTACTATTTTAGAAATATATATAATGGCTTTGATATCGAAGTTCAAATGCTCAATTATCCAATATTTTGTAGTGGAATTATACACGAATTACAAATGAATCCTTTTTATTATTTTCGGCTGATAAAAATAGTCTTTTTTCTGTCTGATACCTTTCAAAGTTTGTACCGAAATATATTCTGATTCAAAAATTAAGGATGTAATAATTGTTGATTACTAAACGATTGAAATGTTTTTAAAACTATTATTTTATTGTATCTTTAACAATACGTACAATAATGAGGTATAGAGCTTTTAATTCTAAAAATAGCTTTATTATTTATTTATAAGAATCTTTTATAATAATGAAAATGCATATGGAATTAAATATAAATTAATATGCGATGTGCAATTCTAATCATACCTGTACCTAGATATTATTTCAATATCACTGGACGTAGTAGTTTCCAATTCATCTCCACTTGTATGACCACTAGTTTGATCCGATCCAATTTTCACTAAATCGGAACGACTGAAAGAAAAGCAAATTTCCTCAATGTTTACTGAGTTTGTATGTTTGAATGAATTCATTTGAGAGGAATTTCAGTATTTAAAGGAAAAACTAATAATAAACTTAAAATTAGAAATTTCAAAAGGCTTGTTTCCTTTTTGTCTACAATTATAAAAATCAAACAATTTCAAGTGTGATGCATTTCAAGCATATAATTATAGATCTAAGCGTTCATCAAAACACTACAGAAAACTGCCATTATCTCAATTATCATAAGATATACAGAGTTCGATTATTCGAATCGCATACACAACCATCGTAAAACACACAGAAAAACTTACCTCTCAGACGATATGGGCGAATTATCGCGTGGCTGATCAGAAGGTTCGGACCTTTCCACCATGGCGTCGGCGAGCATACTCTTGACGTAGGTGCTAGAGGTGAGAGGTTGTCTGTCGGTAGTGCCGTTCTCCTCGGAGCCGCTGCCGACGAGCGTTTCCTCGCAGCTGGAGTCCGTGAGGGGCTGGTTTTCGACACGATGGGGACTGGGGTTGCGCGATTCCTCCGACGAGGGTTCGATCGTTGACGACTTGAGTCGCTCGTAGGGGCCTTCGGTGTCCCCAGGTTTCTTCGACGGATCCGCGGAATCGGGTTTGCGGATCGGTTGTTTCGTGATTGCTTCGAGAGGCAGGTGAAGGCTTGCCTGCAATGTATTTTCATGTTCCTTGAATTTCAGCGGAATTTTAAAGGAAGCGAGATTGAGTCACGCACTAGGTATGTACTCTGTACATTTCTGTCGGAGTGAAATGTATACTCTTAAGTGATGGTCTGAGTAAAAAAAAACTGTGATTAAAGTTTTTCGATTGAATTAAGTTATACAAATTGATTACGTAAGAGCCTTTGGAAAATAATTTTCTTAGAAAAAGAAGGTATTAAAATTCTTACCTTAATGAAATTAATCATTTTATCAAAAAATCAATCATAATTGCTGTTTTGAATCAAAAATGATAAATTTCAAATAAGCGTTTAAATTGGTTACATCATTTATTAATATAAAATGGTATTAAAATGGATGTAGAAAATATTATTCAGAATAAAGTACGTTATCTCAAAGTAATTAATGTATATAAATATATACTTTACAAGTACGAATAATATAAATGTAGGGATAAAAATAACATTTTATTTTATTAAAAATGTTCAAATTTATCCAATTAAAATATTTTAACCTAATGTATGAAATTAATAATGATCTATGAACAAAAATTAGTTTATATAAATGAATGAATTAAATATAGAATACCAAGATTATAATCAAATTTATTTGATAAACTTATTATTTTATTGCATTTTTATATATGGTATTGATTTTTTTAGTTTTTGACGGTTCATCGTTAAGATCAAGTTTTCTAATATTGTAATTTTTCGAAAAATATCATACTATGCTCAGATTAATTCCGATACTTATGAATAAACGAATAAATACCATTTTAATTATTAATAAACGAAATGATTTTAAGGCTTGATAGAGCACATAAAATAAAATCGTTATAAAACGAATTTCACTTGTGAATAATCATCTTCTGGAAATGAATTAAGTCCCAATTTTATCTATCAGAAAATAAGAGATGCAACCTACAAGGTTAGATTTATCCTTAAGTGACTCGAGGCTCAAGTTTAGTTGATAATCCGAATTGCTGCTCAGGGACATGATCTGCTTGGAGTCGGAACATGAATCGTGCATCTGCCGAGCTGTGGCGTCCTGCTGTTGGAGTGTCTCGACGATGGTCATGATACTCTCTGAGGCCGAGGTGTAGGAGTCTTCGGCTAAGCTGGGCTCGTCCACGTCGTCCGTGTCCGCGATCACCTCCACGCTCTCCGGGGAAACGTCTTTGCTGCTTGATACGGCCAAGAGTGGCCTGGGTAAGGTAGGCTGACAGCCCTCTAGAGTGCTTGTCGAACTTTTTGTATCCTCTGCGATTACGATATCACGTTAGCTTTCACGATAATTGTATTTTTTTTATAACGTGAGCAATATATTTTATTAAAGTTCAATGGAACTTTTGCAAATTAATTCATAATAAAGAAATAAAAGAGAAATAAGAGGATAACGATAGAATGCATGAACAATTTTAAACGTAGTATAAAAAGCTTGATAATATATTTACGAATTTTATTTAGTAGGTTACTGTATATTTATTATTATTACTTAAAGTTGTTTTTATTATATATTTTCATATTAATATTAATTATCGATTTCAAATACTTATGACTTCGTTATGAAGAAGAACTCTTCTATGTTTATTATTTATCAAAATATAATCAAAGTTAATCCAATGATCAAAGAAGATAAAATTAGAAAAACAGAAGAATTTAATTTAATATTCGTTTAGAATGTATTGAATTTATATTCTCTATGACACTGTACAGAATTCCGATTATATTCACTAACGCAATTATAAATGACTAAGTCTTGTATGACTATCAATAAAAAATTTAAATCAGTATAATAATTAAGTACCTATTCTTTCGACATCACTTTTTAAATTAATAATGAGTAATATATTAGTTACATACATTTAAAATTTTTTAAAAAACTCACTTACAAACTTGTTAATAATTAATAGTAATAATAATAATTACAAAGTTGTTAATAATTAATTTATATTATTATAAAATTAAATATTAATAAACTGAATTATCATAAAGAATTTTTTTTAAATGCAGTTTAAAATATTTCATAACAATTTAAAGATTATCACTTCATGTAATTTTATTTTTTAAATTACCTCCATCATTAGAAGTTTCATTATAGAAAGAGACATCTAGTGTTTCACTTGGTATTGGTGTTAGTGATGATTCTATGAGTTTCTCATCCATTGGTGACATATATGGACTTTCATCACTTTTCCAATCACCCAAAATTTCTACTGAACTAGGTGATGTCACCAAACTATCAGGCAGCACTTCCACAGATTCAGAATTTATTTTTATATCGACTGAAGTGGTTAATGAATTTAAATCAGAATCTGGGCTATTAGTACAATCCGTATTTGTAGCAGACCATGAACTCAAAATTTCAACACTTTCTGAGCTCTTCTTATCACTTTCCGCTGAGACTACAGACAAACGATTCAAAGAATGACTGGTTGCATGTTCTCTTGCTCTGGAAACTGTGTTGCAATTTTTTCCAATTTCAATGGGTTCTATAGAACTTGATTTATTATTTGTAGAGGACTTGGCACTTATATTTGTATCATCAGACTTATTAGATGATTCCTCAGTCATTGATGAGTTACTTTTCCTTTCAGAAATATGTTCATTTGTAGAAGCTAAAAAAAGTTATTTTTCAGATTAGTTTAGATCTTAAAATAAATTTGCAAATATTAATCATAGTATAATATCGTAATATAACAGAATGCAATTGAAATTGTAAAAATTTGAGAGAAAAAAATTTATTAAGAATTTGAAGGAATACTTTATAAAGAATTAAGTCTTATTGATGTAATCAAGGAATAAATTTTTTCATGTATTAATAATTATAAGGCTAACCTTTGCTAATATATTCTTCTAAATTCTCCGATTTAGAAATAGCCGAAGAGAAATCTGGTTCTGTCGTAGATTGAACAATAGTACAATCTAATGAACTTTTAGTTTTTGTTCTTTCTGATAAACTTTCAGGTAGAGATTTTGAAGAAACAAGGGATGATTGTAGTTTATCAATATTTTCAATTGAGTCTTTGAAAAACTCAGCTCGTTTTGCTGATACAGCAGTCATGTTATCTTTAGTATTTTCAAAAAAGGATCCAGTAAAACTACCCCATATACTGGTACTTTGCTGTTTATCACTAGTATTTGATTCAATCTTGTATTTATCTTGCTCGCTTTTTACTCCCCATGTATTAAAAAAATCTGATGAACTATCCAGTGATTGTATTGTTGACTGTTTTTGATCCTCATCTTTGATATCTAAAGCTTTGTCTATAGTTTTCTGCGCTTCTTTTAGCGCTGTCTTGGCCAAACTGGCAAAACCTGACGTATCGAACCAACTCATCCTTCCTCATATCTGCAAGTAATTTTTTTATTTTTATTTACACAGTTATATATATCAAAGTTAGATGAATAAAGTAACAACAATTTAGTTTGATATATGTTGTACATAAAGTATATACAACAATTACACATGTCATTTATTTCAATTTACAAAATTTTTTTATACAAAAAGTAATAAATAACGTTTTAATAATTTTTCAGACTAAATATCAGTATAGTCAATAAAATAACTACATACTACACAAAATGTAATCATAAATAAAAGAGCTCTATTATTAATAATTACCTCGTAAATAGAGAAAACGTTTTAGTTTTCAAGAAAAATATCAAACAAATGGCACCACCCAAAATTATTCGTTCATTTTTATTCCTCGATTAATGAACTTCAAATTGCCGTTTTCTACGTAACGAAAGTAAAGCTTTTCCTTTGGTAGATTGAAGAAACGCGTAAAAGAGTAAAAAATTTGACGAAGGATATGAAATATAACTACGACGATGATAAAAAAACTATCTAGCAGTCGACGCGATCAGGTCTTTATCTTTTGTTGACGTTGCATAAACCTAACCTTATCAATAGCTGTAAAAAATTCCGCCTTAATAGTAATTAAATTTATAATATTTTAACAATTATAAAATCTAATCATCTTAAATAATTTAAAAATTTTTGTTCATAATTTTAGTTTTTTTATTGTATTTGTTACTGATATTGGTATATCAGTGTTCTCTTTTATCAACGTATGATTATCTTTCTCTTGATATATGATATTAATTAGAATAATACAATTTAAATGTTAGTTTGTTTATATTAATTACACTTTATAAGATGCATATGAATTGAAATCCAATTATTATTCAATAATAATTAAAACCAGTACTTTACTCTTTAGCTTTAAAATCTTAAAAGTTTTTCAGTTTGATTGAATATAATTGTTCACTGTTTTATCGATGTGAAATAATGAAAATTCTATAATATTATTTAAAATATTTATATTTTAACTAAGTAAAGCTTACAATTTAAAAAATAATAATTTTTTAAGTTTAGTTATAATTAGGCAAAATCTTATTACATGCCTGTTGAATAGCGTTAAATAGTTCAATACAAAATTATCAAAAAAGGCTAAATATAATTTAAAATACATTTTTGTAATTTAGAGAATATAAATACAGAAAATACAAATAAAATTAGAGGCATAAATATACATTGATATCGTAACATATTTTAAATGGTAACTTGAATAGTTGCATTTCTGGCCTTAATTGTAACGGCTCCAGTGGCGCAATTGGTTAGCGCACGGTACTTATAAGACAGTGTTCGTGAGCAATGCCGGGGTTGTGAGTTCGAGCCTCACCTGGAGCATTTTTTTTAGACCAGATTTCATTTCCGTTATTAAGGTATTTATAAGCAATTATACAATTTAAAAAATAAGAAGTTTTGCACCGTTTTAATTTAATTAAAAAGTTGGATAATTATATTTCAAGTTTCTTAAATATCGAATTATGAAGAATTTTTAAGAAGAGTAGTAAAATACAACATTTTGTCAAATAATTGGTATTTCTTAAAATTATGCATGAGTAGGAAAAAATAATTCACAAGTGCATGACTGTATATTTTATGATTGCTTAAAAGCACTCAATTTTCTTTGGTTCGTTAATATAAGAAAAAATATTAATATAAATATATTTGTTTGGTGTTTTTCGAAGTTTTTAAAATAAATTGATTTACAAATATCAATAATAAATATCAATTTAATACTACTAAGAAACATTATAAAGGTATCGAAGATTTAATCCAACAATGCTTTCTTAATTACTATTCTAGCTTTTACTAAGAAATAAAGTTTTAAAATAATTAACGTTTTAAAATAATTTATGTTTCTAATGACTATAAAATATTGTATAAATTTGTTGTGAAGTAATTTATTTTAAGCTCCGAAGTGAAAAAATAGGAATTATATGTCTTTATATGGAATATATTATATTAGATAATTATATTTATATTTATCGGGTAAAATAATTATAAATTATGAGAATATTGCAGTATATCTAATGTATTCCTTTAACTGTATAATAGGAATCCGGTAGAAAACTTATAAAAATTCTCATTTTACGATCAGATTCTTTTATTTCTGTATGTATCATTGTAAAAGGTTAGTAATTAATTTGGAGATTTAAAAAGAGTTCAGTAGGATATAAAAGAAAATTGTAAGTTATGTACAGCATAAACTATACTTATATCAGTAAATAAATAATAAAGGCTTAAATCTAAATTATAAATTATCTATCACTAATATGCATATCAAAGTTAATATATTAAACATACAATTGAAGAATAATACATTTAACTGATTTACTAATATGGAATAAATTAAAATTGTTATCGGTAGTTGGTCGAGAAAATACACTTCTATTTATACTATATTCTCTACGAGTTATATTATTCTACGCTTTATTAGAATGCGTATTTCATCAAAGAGAAACTTAAAATTAAAGTAGAAAAAGGTTTTCGAAATTATAACTACACTTGTGTATAATAATTTTTATAAATATTATATATTAAGCGTAACATACTCTTATAATTCCGATAAAAAATTTGTTTTTCGGCAAATTTTTGTATTTTCATTAATCACATTTTAATTCGCTTTTACGCTGGAGTACACTATTGTTTTGTCTAATATTTTTTTATTAGGCTATATTTTTACCAATATTTTTTTTTTATTGATTACTGAAAAAATTTTTTGCTTATATTTCTCAAATTGCATTAAACTATACTATAATTTTGTTTTAATTACGTCCATATTTTGTGCTTAGCAATGACATTAGCAGTAACAAGTGGAATTTCTATGCACTTATACATTTTATTTTTGTAATATTTCATTACGTCAAATCTTTTATACTAGTGAGCGACGTTAACTCATATCATATTTTTACCAAATAGTAATAGAATGGTACTTTGATATATTTATAATCAAAACGTTTTAACTTTATAACTTTATAAAATATACAAGACGGAGTTATCGATGATAAAGATTCACCAGCTAAATAATTTTAGCTATATTCATATATTGTAACCTATTTAATGTATAATTTCAATTTTGGTAATTATGAGAAAAGCAGGTTACACAAGTAAAAGAATTATCGAGGAGAACTATAAAATAGAAACAATTAAATTTGCACTATAAGGCGTTTAAGACTAGATTTGCATTCGTAAAAAATCGCCTTTAATCTTTTATTTGTATAACAATTTATAGAAGTCACTTTTCGAGTGCACTCAGTCAATTGAACACTTTTTTCCGCTTGCTCCAGTGGCGCAATTGGTTAGCGCACGGTACTTATAAGACAGTGTTCGTGAGCAATGCCGGGGTTGTGAGTTCGAGCCTCACCTGGAGCATTTTTTTTTATAATGGAATTTTTATACCCATTCGAAGAGATTGGGGATTTCTCTCTATTAGTACTCAGCGAAGAACATCGAACTTCGGATTTTATGGACTTTTGACAAGTGAGTGCTTTAACCTGATTATAAAAGTTTTCGATCGTTACTTGAATAATGGATTATGCAGATCAGATTTGAACTGAAGCTGTAAGGAATGATGAAGATTTATAAGACACTTTTAAATTGTTTTCATTATTTGTTTATAGAATTACAGGCTTATTAATCTTCAAATAAATACAATGATTTCACACTTATAATGTATTTAAAGCATTGTATACGATTATCGTATATTCATAAGTGTTATATAAGATAAAAATTATATTTTTAAAGTTTATATTTTTTTGTACAATGTATTCAATTGCGTTACTAAGTTGATGTGTACATCGAACAAAGCGATAGATGATATCTATTATATTTGTAATATCGATCCTATTTTTTATCACATATTATTAAGATAAAACCCTTTTAATAAAAAAAATTTTTTAACTAATATCACTAAGCCGTATAAAGCAAAAATTTCATATTACCATTACTTGTAATTCTTTCTGTATTACAGCTACAGTTTCGAAACAGTATCAAATTATCGTGAAAAATACACGAGTAATCCTGCTTTAAAGTTAATTTAATTTTAAAAGCCTGTTTCACAAATATGTATAAGTACAAGTATCTCTTCGATTTATTCTGCACGTGTAGAAAACGTATCTTTTTCTAACTATGAAATATCACGCTTAAGAGGACATTTCCAGCACAAAATATCGACGACTTCTTGGAGCATAGAAAGTATGCGCCGCGATTATTATTCTTTCGTGAAAACGAATTGTTTATAAAGTTTGCTAAAAACTCATCTGCATCGCTCTTTCATTTCATGTCTTTTCGCGCCTTCATTTGCAATTCAGTTTGGTGTTGCCGAATGAAAAACTAAAGAGACAAGCGGTTCTTTGCACTTATTCACGTTTGTCGCCTTCCTCCCCTTTTTGATCCTTGCAGGTTCTGCTGCCGACAGAGGAAAAGAGGCATTTCAGCGCCGTTTTCAAAAAGCCGACGTTTCACCGTCACTCGTTTATATATATCGTTATTATACATTCGCTGCACATCTCGAACAAAAACACGCAACTCCGATAGAGAAACTTATTGTTCATTGCGTGAAGGTACACATCGTGCATCGCTAAATGCGAGTTTCATCGTTCTCAGGCATCGTTTGTATTACAGTTTTTTTCAAAACATATTTTTCCTTGTATATTAATCGTTTGTATTATCAACAAACGATGCATCACCGATTACTTTTTAAAATTATCAACCGATTGTTGACGTTATTGTCCTTATTCGCTTTCATTTATAGTGCTACGTTAAATAACGACGGAAATGAAAAAATACACATTCAAACTTCTGATTCGAGTGTTCAATTAAAAAAACGAATCTTGCATAAATGATTAAAATTAATTCCATGAATAAGGTTTTACGAAGATCGTTTCAAAGTTTATTTGAATATGATAATTAATATGAAAAAATGATGGTATTCATTAATATTTATTTATATACTTATAAGCTTCGTATTTTATATTTTTGTTATATGGTTATTTTTTGGTTTGAAAGTTAAGAGAGAAATAGGTCACGCCGTACGGTAGATTGGGTCGATATTAGTTTCGAAAGTAAATTCGTATTAGTTTTGAAACTACATCTCCTTTATCTCGATCTTAAATTGCAAAAATCTTTATTAGTATATAATGCTGTTGGCGATTCAAATATTTTATAATTTACGTACTTGCTCAGGGCAATTATTTAATCGTGAATAATAGAGCGGGTTCCACGAAGATTTAATATTTTTAATTGAAAAAGAAGGTCTTGGGTTTTTGAAAAATACCTTTATGCGTATTAAATAAATGAGTAATTTATTAATAAAAGAGTAATTTATTAATAAAATATCATGGGAAAACTAAAATTTAGCTTTGCTTAAATTACGTTCTAATTCAGTAAACATTTATTATTAATTAATTCTACGAAGTACTGAATTCATTGAGAAATCAATATTGTAAAATATTTATAAATAATTCTTCTATTTAACTTTTCTATTATTTAAATAAAAATGGAATTTTGAAAATAAGTTAATTTAAGATAGAGTTTGATATTATTTGTTTATTTGTAATATTTTAAAAAGCAAATTACAATTTTGGAAAGCCACGTTCAAGAAAACTTCAAAGTACTTATTGTTAAAAAATAATTTGTAAATTTAACAAGAATCAATTATCATAAATCTATGCATTTAAAGTATGAAGAATTTAGTGTTTAAAAATACAAAGATCAGATATTATTGTTACATATGTATATATTATACATTTAAAATACAATATAATATATGATTTTCGAATGCTAAAAATGTAAAAATTATTTTTAGATAATAGAGGCTTCTACTTTTAACTAATTATTTAATTTTAAGAATTTCATTGCTATAGTCGATATTTTTTCAGAAAAAAATTAAAAGAATTTGTTTGCCTTTTATATATATTTTTAATGAATTATTCAAAGTTGAAATTATTTCAGAGAGAAGATGGTACACAAAATGGAATTTGGAATAAAAAAAGTACTTTTTAGAAACGTGTTTAAAGTTTAAAACTTTTATTATTACCAAGAATTGTATATGTGTAATGATTAAAACCCAGACTAGTATAGTAACTTATGTTACTTTAAAAGCAGTGCGGACTACATTCATATTTCTTATTTTTGCTTTAATAATTGATACAATTTCCTCTTTCATTAAGGTCCATATATATATATATCTATTTAAATATATGGTTAGTTCAATAAAATATAAATGGTTTGATTTTTTTTATAATATATCATCACTTGAAGAATTTCTATATAATTTTAACGAATCAATAAGGCAACGGAATTTTTTTAAATTAAGAAATAATTTTATATTTAAATGAGCCAATTGCAATTTTGACATTGTTACTACACGTAATCAAATAAATAAAATTGAAAAATTTGAATCCCAAAATTTATGATATTTACGCTCTGTTTCACCAATTCCATAAAATCCTATCGCTATTTTACAGTGCATTTTCAAATTACAGATAGAAAGTTATTGCTTTCTGATTTAACAAATAGCTACAGATGTCAAAAAGCAATCGTGGATGAAAAGCACGGGGATTATGATTACTTAATACTACATATATATACTCAAAGTTAAATCATGTTCTCTTTAAAAAAAAAATCTTTAAGATAAAATAAAATATTTCATTCGAATTTTCGTGAACACTAGATGCACACTAGAATTTATGAATAAGTAAAAATATACGTAATCGAGTAACGACTTACATTATTCTTAGTTATTTTAGAGTACGTACATTGAATTAAATTGTTAAAATGGTAGATAAGTATAAGCTTGAAGAAATAGTAATTTAGAAAATAAGATGATTGCAGGATGAATAGATAAAATATTCTTCAGAAGAAACTTTGATTTTATAAAATGTATGGAAAATATCATTAAAATTTATTACATGTAGCGCTTTGCGATATGTGAATTAAATCTTTCGAACAAGACAACATCTTAGATACGCAAAAAGACAATAACAAGAAAAGTATATCCGAAGTACTGCATACAATAAAACTTAATTTTAAAAAATGTTTAAATTTGGAGAAATTTAATAAATAATAAAAATGGTAGCACAATTCCGATATTAATGGTTAAATTAATACTTGAATAAACATTCTTAATAAGTTATTAAAAGCTCATCAGCATTAAATGAAACATGATAAGATGAATATAGACTGATAAAATTAAATTTTAATGAGCCTAGCTTGAAAAAAGTAGTTATTAGTACTGAGCAATTAAAAAGTAATCAAAGTACAGAGATTGATGAACTGAGAGAATTATTAGCCAAGTATGAAATATCCACTACCTTTAATCATAAATTTTTAGGTGCTGTATGAAATAAAAATGTTTTATCTACGGAATGGATGCAAGAAATTATTGTTTAATCTGAATAACAAGGATAATAGATATACTCCATATTCGTTTTGTAAGTTTATCTAACTTGTATATTAAGGCATTCCTTATATAAAAAAGTTATTAATACAGATAATTACCAATTAAAATTTTATTAGAGGAATTTAATAAACAATTAAATGTTTATCGTTGATTGACTGTGCAGAAGAAATAGAAGTTTCGTAACATAATTAATTATTTATTTGTAAATTTCTATAGCTTATGATTTGATTCAAAGATTTAAATCATCAGTTAAATTACATTAAAAAATATTATTGAATTTACATACGAATGACATTAGATTTTCTTTTAATTTACCTAAATTAACATAAATAGGTCATAATGGCAGTTAGGATAAAATATGATTAGCAAATTATTAGTCAGAACTGTTTCATATAGATAATGAATTTAAAGAAGGTTCACATGATATCACTATTTGCATTTGATATTACTATAACGCAAGATAATTAATTCAGAGATTTAGAAGTAAAATTATCAAAAAGAATTTTCTAAAACATAGACAAATTAACATGATGTCACTATTTGCACTTGTTATTACTATAATATAAGATAATTAGTTCAGAGTATTTAAAAGTAAAATTATCAGAAAATTTTTCATAAAATATGGAAAACATGAAAAAGAATAAATGTAATTAAATCATATAGACTGAATTTGATGTCAACTCATACTAGAAATATAAAATCGACGAACACATTTATAGGATTTTGTAGGGAAATTAAAAAGTAAAATGCCTAGAGATATAATAAAATTTAATTAAGAATATAGCAGTACATTATATTGAAACTAAATCTCAGCTTTGAATAATAATTATATTGATTATAATAACGTTGATAATGCTCACTAATTAAAGTACCTCTTTATATCTTTTTTTTTTTTAGAGAATCAAATTTATTATTTTAAGGTTGCTTCGCAATACATCAGGAATTATTTTAAATTAATCTTGATATCGAAGTATGAATTATCTGATCAATCAAGTACTAATCTTCAAGCAAATCGTAAAATAGATTTTACTCATGAACCACATCAAATAATTTTTTCACTGATTATATTTGCGATTGGTTGGCATTCAAAATTGATTTAATCATTCGATCCATGTTTGTTTTCACCTTTAATGTAAAACTTGTTTCTTATAAATTCAGGTGGTCTTTATGACTTCCAAGTTGTTACGAATAGTCTTATTTTTTTTATTTTTTTAAATAATGCGCCTCTAATAGTAGAGAAGGTCGTGAAGTCGACCTTTAAAATTACCGTTACTACTACAAACGCATGATTTAGAGTCCTGCTACGTTGCATTACCAGCATACGTTCTCTATTATTGTTTGTATTACACCATATCAGCCCTCATTTTAATTCAGTCATGAATTCTAGAGTGTAGATGAGTGGTTACATTATTGAAGTCTGTTGTAATCCTCTGTGATGTTGTAATCAGCTATGAATTTGTTCATTGTCATTGTAATAGATACTTCCTTATTTACTCTTTCTTTTTATTTGTTACTTTTAAGTTCTCAATTGTTCTTTGATTCCATCATTCATATTCCTCACTTATATTTTACTTATCTTTACTCTCGTTTATCTAAATTATGTTTTGTTCGATTCAAAGCATCTGAATCGTATGATACAATTAAGAACAGAAATTTTTTTCTATATTTGCGTTAACAATAACAACAACGATTTACATTTAATAAATGAATTGTTTATGATTTTCATATTTATATTACAATAATATGATATTGATAATTAATGTTTTATCAATAAGTTCATAAAACAATAATACAATAATTCATTCTACTTAAGTATAAAATTGTATTTTATTAAAGTTAATTTTTTGGAAGATTTCATATTAAAAAATAGAATAATTTCAACGATTCAATTTACAAATTCAATATTTCAATTTTTATATTGCCATATTCTTCCCTCAGAATTGTCTCACAGTCTAATAGAAAGTTCAATTATCGATTGGTCAAAAAATATGTATTTTAACTTACTTACATATTTATAAATATTTAAAAAAATTGTTATCTTTGAATTAATATTGAATCCATATATATCGATCTTTTGTAATATAAAAAGATTTCAAATAAAAATTACGTGTGCACATTGTACTTGAAAGAATTGTAGAAATATTATTTTGCCGTAGTGTAGTGTATACATTACACGTTTATTATATAATGTGCGTTATAGATTACATATGAATTATAGCGTGTGTAAACATTTATGTTTAAGTTATTGGGTCTAGTATAATTATTAATTATTCTATTTTAAATTACTTTTTCGGAATTTCAGAATAATTAAATAAATTTTAAATAACAATCTATAAAATCTGAAAGCGTCATTGTAAAACTTTAAGTGTAAGTTTGGGATATATTTAAACACGTGCTTAGTACCTTCAAATATCTCAATTATATAAATGTTCTTTTAACAATGTACGTTATCTGAATATCTAAAGGTAGTATTCTATGCAATTGTATTACTTTACTTTATTTTATTATTTTATTCTATCGCGTGACATATTATTTATGGATCTGAATGTGTAATTTATGTTATATCATATATTTATCTATTTATGCGTAAATTCGTATTCTAAATTTTAGGCAATGTGTGTATACTTTGAAGTAGCAGACGACGTTCTGTGGATTTGCACTCAAAATGAAGGATGCACATCGACACTAGAACTCCAGAAACTCGGTGATTGTGCTTAGACAATATATGTATACGTATATGTAGATGAATGTAGCATACGAAAGCTTATTAAAATATGATAATTAATTGCCTCGTTGTACATTTCACAGTGAAATGATGAATTTGAAGCTTTTTGTACATAATCCATGACTCAAATTATAAAATTTAGAGCAATTTGTTTGCATATCACAAAATCGAGCAATAATGTCATATGTTACAACTACGCAGTTATATTTAATGAGTAGCGATAATAATTAATAACTCGTTTTAATCAAGATTATTTGATGATTATTTGAAGAAACTTCACTCGATCGTTTTTAAAATTATATGAATGTCAAATAATATATGCATAATATTTGATAACCATTCAAACGAAAGATTTATTTCAGTTGATAAATTTATTTTTAAATAATATCATTTTATATTGATTCTTTTTTTGATAACTTGTAGTCTTATTTATTTAAAATATTAGCCATTTAATTTATTGAATTAATACTTTTAAAATTTTGTGACTATTTTATATTACATTAATAAAGAGATAATCACGTCATCTACGTCATAAGTTCCGTAATTGCATATGTTACAGTTAATTATAAATCGAATTTAAAATTGTAGTATGAAAATGAATGTTTTTCCTCAAAATAGTGGATGAATATTCTTTAATACTTGAGATATAATAGATATGCCTGAGCAAAAAGGAATAAAATTTAATAGTTAAATTAATATGGTGAGATTTTAATTCAGAATTTTACATAAATAATATAACATTTAATGCAATTGTTCTGCCGAATATAATAAGAGCAATTTTACGTAGTACTCACGAAATCTAGTTAATCAACTCATGTTTAAAAACTTTTAGAGAAATTTTCTCACATAGATTTCTTTTTTGAATTATAATTACTAAGTTGTGAGAAGAAAATAAAATTCTAGAACTTTATTATACTTTAATATATGGATTAATCTTATAATTTTCAAGTAGTAACGTGAACTGTATATTTAATGTGTACGTCATATATTTCTTTCACTTTTCAATAATTTATAACAAGTTTGTTATTAGAATATCAAATATTTTAATCACATATTTCATAAATTATCTAAAATATAAATTATCTAGATATGTTATTTATTTGGATAAAGATAAGAATTGAATATTTCCATATATTGTTATTAATTTAAAATTTATAAATGGAAGGAAAGGACTTATTGCATACTAGGTTTATCATGTTTTTATTTTCATTACTTTCCATAATGCGAGAATCCTGTTCTTGGTTAACTCTAAACTAAAACTTATATATACTTTGAAATGGGTAAACTTTTCGTATACTATAAGGAACATTTTTCTATTTTGACTAAATACTATATACATTTGTAACGTATTTTTGTAAATGAAATATATGAATTGTGCCTTATCATGACCCTTAAAATTTTTACATTATAATCGCTATCTTGTTCATCGATGATTTGGTTTTATTTGTTCTCATTTGCTTATATTTAAATTACACAAAAATACAGTTACCTCCTTGCTCTATTAATTGAATATTAACTAGTAATCTTTTGTCTCTTTTAAGTTCATCACTTGACCCTCTTTGTTTTAGTTCAATCTGCTAATACGCGGTGCTTGTTACATTGGCTTACAATTGTAATATCTGTAGTAATATCAGTTTCTATTCTCGTTTTTAAATTAAATAATATTTCAAACAAATTTTGAATTTCAAACAAATGCTGACATATTTCATTGCATTATATAAGCGACTATTTAAATTCTTCATATTTTGCTATTTAATCAATTGACTAGATATTTCTTTCATAATTCAATTACGATTCGATTTGCTGTTTGATATTTTTAAACAATGTATAAAACAAAATTCTTTCCATTAGTAGTAATTTTATTTGTATATATATTTAATTTAAGAATATTTTTTTGTACTTCTTACATTTGATAAGTTACTATTTTTTATACAAAATATGGATGTTCTATTTCTTTGTGTATAAATAAATTCAGTAAACCTAATAAGTACATGTTTATTGTTCATCTTTATATTTCTTAAATAATTTTACCACATAATTTAAAATTTTTTTATTTATTTTAATTTATCATAATATATTTGGATATATTTAAATACATTTTGATTGATATAAAACATTACATTCTTCTAAGAATCGATACACGTAAATTTTTATTAGTTTTTGACATTGTATTTTTAAGATACATTTACATACATAATATATGAGTACAGATGTTTTTCCTATATCTACTTTCTTTCAATGTCATAATCTACACAAACCTTTGAATATTCTTTTGTTGGTAAAAGATTTTCTTGAAAATTTATTCTGCTTACAGTATTTCTTAAAATTTCTTTTTGTAATTTCGATGAATGTATATAAATTTTTCTTACTTTTGTTTTATCAAGGACAAAATGTGGTTGTATATCGAATTTTAATCCCTTACTTTCAAAATAATTTTATTGATTTGTCATTAATATGAGTTCCTCTGTGCAAAATACATTGATATATTTTAAATGTTGTTTGTATTCATAATATTTAAAAATTGTATTTATTATCACAAAACACATTATTGTTTTTATTATGTTAGATTACGTAGGATTATATTAGTGATTATCTTAAATAAATATTTAGTTATTTAAAAAATTGATCAATCTTTTAGGTCTCGAATAATACAAAATAAAATTTGTCAAGTCATTTTAACTTATTTGTGATATAATACTAAGTATATTCTAAAGAAAATTTTAAAGATTTTTTTCCATTTTGTTTGTTTAATTCTTTAATTTCATAAAATAAAAGTAATTCTGACTGTCAAGTTTGGTTCTTATCTGTAATAAAACTTTAAAATAGAAAACTTAGAAAAGCACCATTTTTAACTAGTTTTTAAAATAATCCTGTAAAAAGGAAAGTTGATTTTCGTGTACACTTTTTCGCTATAATGAACTCGTTCAAAGTTTCATCATCTTCCGCGTTCGTACAGACACATACAAATACATACGTCTACTTTATTCTCCTAATTCTATTTCTTAGTAATTTTTATATTTGTTTTCTTTGATTAAAGATGAAAAAAATTTATTTAAGATAATCACTAATATAATGCCTACGTAATCTAACATAATAAAAACAATAATGTGTTTTGTGATAAAAAAAAAATTTTTATGAAAAGTATTATGAATACAAACATCATTTAAAATATATCAATGTATTTTGCACAGAGGAACTCATGTTAATGACAAATCAATAAAATTATTTCGAAAGTAAGGGATTAAAATTCGATATACAACCACATTTATAAGTTTAAATATTCAAATAAATGTGATTTTCTAAGATAATATTGATTAGTAGCAAAGTTATGAGAATTAATTTTCACTTGATTAAATTTTTAAATTGAATTATAATATTACAACAATATTTCTTTATGCAGTAATTTGAAAAGACTGCAGTAAGAAAAAAGACAGACTTTGTCAAATAATATTCATAAATAAATACTTGTTTAATTATTTTATGATTGCGTATCTTATGATTTATTTAAATTAAAGGAATTGTTTTAATGAATTATGTAAAAGTGTGCCAACTCTTTGTCCAAGTATTTAAATAATTTTATAAATTAAATTTCAAAAAATTTATAAATTGTAATAGGACTTTTTATGGATATTGTACTTATTATTTATTTTTATATGTAATTATCAAGAATAAAAAGTGTGAATTTTCACAAATGAATCGTATATAAAAGTGAAAACTGTATAATAAATTATTGGTAATCGAATAGAAGATTTTTCTGAATAATTTCACCGAATTAGATACTTCGATGAATTTCGTATATTTAAAGTATTGCATTATTTTATTGCAAATTTTTCATCAGAGTATTACACTATATGTCTTGAACATCATATATAAAACGATACCTTTTTACATCATCGGTAGAAATATAATTAAAATAATTAAAATATAATTCTTTATTTTCTAAACGTTTAAACCATAAATATAATATTTATAAATCCTTAAACTTCACGTTTAGGGTAATATAAAGTTGAAAGTTGTGGTTTTTAAGTAAATTATCATATTCACACTATTTAATTATTTAAAAAATAATAATAGAAGTATAACTTTTAAAATTTAGATTAATATAATAAAAAATATAATTAAAAAAGTAAAAATTGTAAATATTTAGACCGAATGGTCGATATTCTCTACACATTTGTAAGATACACGATAAGAAACCTTTTATTACAAAGTGTAACTTTAATTTAAGTTCATATTGCACTACTATAAAACATCATGCAATTAGAAATTATTTATTCAAAGGATTAAATTATGAAATTCATGAATACCTTATTTCCACTTACTTCTTCAGTTTTTAGAAAGTCAGTGACCTAGTTTATAGTCTGAACTTATTGAAGTGATTTCGAGATGCGCCAGTTTATATTGTGAGCTAATTGATGTTGCCTAGATCGCTTGAGATATGTAATAAAAACTTGTTAATACTGATATTAATCAAATCAAGACAAAATTAAAGTAGAAATTAAAAATTAAATTAGTTTTATTTAACTCACTGCGTAACGTGTGAGTTTATTTTCATTAAGTAGTTAAGTTACGCACGGTAATGTCAAAACTAAGAAATTAAATTTAAATTTAAATTTAAACTCAAATTTAAATGAAAGGAATTATGTAGGAACATTGAAAAATAGTTTTGAAATTCTGAAAACTTCTCTTGAATAATATAAAGCTGGTGGAAAAAGTGGTTTAGTTATAAAGTCGAAAATATAGGGCTCGTCTGCTCAAGCCCTTTGTTTTATTACTTTCCTCGAATGGATCACGAAATAGTTGTCACCTTTTATTCATTTATAGAATTTTAATATGTTTTTTCTATCATAAAATTACCTTTGAAGACTTATTATTTTAGATTTAATTGAATTTTTATTTAAAAAATTTTGATAGAATATGAGTATAGAATATCGGCTAATTTACGAATATAAATATAAAAAGATACTTTATACACTCTATCTTTTTACTATATCTATTATGAACAAAAATAAAAATTATAATCAGAAAATACTAATAATGTATAATGCAATTTTTGTAATTAATACTTCAATAACAATTATTAATATTAATAATTACAATTTTTATAATATATTATTAATAAAATAATAATATATACAATAATATACTAATTATTACTGCAATACAATAAATAGTAAATGAATAAAGATGTTTATAAGTACTAAGTTATAGTTATTTTATAAATTATTGATAAATTTGTTATTGGAATTTGAATTTAGTTTTCCGAAACTCGTTAAAACTAAATTAAAAAGCATCTTCAAAATCTAAAGTTTCTTGTGAGGTTTTAGTCTATTATACTTGATCGAACACGTTACATTTTTAGCATTTAATCAATATAAAAATATAGTACTTATATCAACGATCCAAGAAATTTTATTCAGTTGAGAAGTTCGTTTGTTTTTCAAACTACTAAAAACATAATCAAAGAATAATGGAAACTCAGTGTTACAACAAAGATGTACTACTTGTGCAATTTTCTAAATAAATGAACTAGTGCACATTAATGATTTCGGATTAGCTCGATACTTGAAAAGTACCCATACGTTGACCATTGCTGAACAATAGCGACGTCGCATCTACACAGATATATTTGCAAAGTATACGTGTACCTATTAGTTGGACATGCTCTTTATCTCTGTGTTCCAGTAATTTGCTGACCTAAATACCGACACTGTTACAACGCGAGGCTCTATGGCTGCATTTTCATGTACGACTATTCATAGATAGCTGAATTAAAGCTATTAAATGTAAGTTATAGTTATACGTGCAAACTGAGTAATCGTGAGAAATGTAGAAGTATTATTTGGTAATACCAGCTATTATCTATATAATAAAAGATTGGTAATTCTAAGCAGTGCACTTTATTATCATATTATATCGAAAAATATTCGGCGTTTCATAATCGAATGTTTCTTTTTATAATAAGAAAGAACTTGTTCTCATGTTTGATAGAAATAGAAAGTATTTTTAACTTGTGAACTCAATTATCTATAGTACCTGATACTTTATAACTTTAATTTTCAGTTATGTTCAATGAATATTCTTTGAGTAAAATAAATTTTTTATTGATTTAGATTAAAGTTAATTTTATTATTTTTTATACGAATACGTAAAATAACTCAGAAATACAAACCTGTGTGAAATATTAATGTCCGGAATTGGTTTAATGGATAAGGCTATAAATTTTGCTCATAAGGAATAAAATCAAAATAAATTGAAAATGCATTTGATCGTTGACCGAAGCTCAGATTTTCCTCGTAAACATTAGTTCTGAAGTGTGAACGACACTTATGATGCCTTTCCCTTGAAAAACTATATAAAAACCTATAAAAACTAATCACAAATGAATTTATGGCCTCGTTCGACCTCTTCAGATCCCTCTAAATTCTCCTAATCGCTCCGATTATCTGTCCATCGTTAGAATTTATGGCCTCAAAGGCAAAATAAAGCTCAAGGGTATACGTACTGTTTTCCACCGAAAGGAACATCGATCCCAATACGTATTACTGCGATATTAGGCCCCAATGCTGTGGGGCGATGGGAATTAGGCTCGTTATCACTTGTATTATTAAGGGATTAAATGAACAGACATTGAAGGCGCTCGTGCTACTTTTAGTGCAATACACGTAGAAAACTAGAAATACACTACTCGAGTAAGAATTTCTTTCGATAGCGGTTTCATTGGGTTGTATTTATTCGACGATTGCTTAAGTCAAGGTGTTTAGTAATTATAACAATGATATAGATATATAACGTTTTTCAATGAATAAAGTATCTGTTTTGGGTCATCATAAGTACCTAAAATTAATCTTCGATGGATATTTTTAATGAAATTATAATTTATCAATTTAATTAAATATTAAAATTTATATCTATTTTCCAAAAGGCTTACATTTATAATATAAAAAGAAAATATACAAAAGCTAGCCTTATAATTTCAAATAAATAACAACTTGATAATAAGAAACAACGAATTTATAAATACAGATATTATTTCCTTTGTTATTTCGCTTAGGAAAATAATAAATTCTTCGCTATCATTTTTTATTTGTACGAAGTACAATAAAAAAAAAGTTGTACCACGTAAACATAACACGTATGAGATTTAGTATTATTACACTACAAAAGAGATGGTGTATACAGCAAATAATTTGCACGCATTATAATTAAACTGTAACCGAAAAATTTTAAGATAAGATTTGTAAATTTAGTAAAAAAATTAAATTAATTTTAATTACGTTGATCTCGTAAATCTTCAAAATTTGCATGAATTATGAAATATAATAAAATCTAAATTATTTTATAAATTGAACGAGTATGTATTTAAAAAAGTAACATTAATCAACAATTAAGGAAAGATTGATTTATTAATGCGTTCTTATCATGTACAACTGTTTCTACTTAATACATATGGTCATCCGTAGTGTAGACTTACTATGTAAACCAGTCGACTGCGAACCGTCGAACGGAAAGATTCTACAAGTTGAAAGTGCCGTTATTATTAATACTTATAGATTGGCTGATAATTAAATTACTACATATTATTAAATAGTAACCTATTTCCAACTTAATTAACATACGCGATGAAGATTCCCCAGTTTTATGATTAAACATTAATCACCTAGTGAGGATCTTAAAAAACTTACAGAGTTATTCTTTAAGGAAAAATAGATAATGTACTTAGATTTTTATGCAGAAATAGACATTTAAATACTATTTTGCTCATAAAGTATTATAAAATATATTATTAGCACATAAAAATATGTATTTTATGTACTTTATTCGCTTATCTCACATTAAATACTCGACTTCTCATTTTCTTTCTTTTTAACACTTTATTTATCTTTATGTAGAGTTAAAAACTTTTTAACAATATTAAATATTATAATAAAAAGGATTATATTATTTTGAAAACAATGTGAAATAATTATAAATTTTAATATACTTAGCCATACTGCAACACCTATAAAATTAATTTAAAATAATTTAAAATACTACTGGTAAGAATAATTAAAAGATTGATAATTTATAGTGGTTTATTACAATTCATCTTAAATAATAAATAATACAAGGAAGACGAAAATTAATATACAGATTTTGAAATAAATTACAACAGTAATTACTTTTTTTGTGTAATGGCAGTTTTCGAATAATGTCACTCATCATCATTTATTACTTCTCGCTGTATTTTCAACAGTAAAATTCGTGAAAGTCAGTGGAAATAATGTATACATTTTTGTCGGAAGAGCTAAAATAAATTACAAATGTATATATATTTGTAGATTAAATTTGTTCAATCTCTTTTATTCTTATTTATATTTCGATTATAATTATGGACTAAAATTTCAAGGCTCATAGCTTCGATTTGTAATACAACTCTTCAGTTAGTATCCATTTGTATAAACTCTATTTTATATTTTTTCTTTGTTTGATTTAATTGTAAAATTACAGTTATGTGAAGTTAAACTGATTGCAGTGAAATACTAGTGATGTATTCATACAAAGTAAGATACGGTGCATTTATTTTTTTTTAGTTTTAAAAGATTTTCATTTTTTAAAAATTGACTTGCGCTTGCATATTCTTGTCTATAAAAACAAGATTCATGTATACTTTTTATAGATATCTATTTTTGCAAAATGTTACAAAGAATGTTTACGAACATTAATTAAATTCGAACTAACAAAGCTGTTAAAATTTCAAGTTTTGCATGTGTATAAAGGTAGAATTTTTACAATAATATATATGCTGTGAATTTTATTAATTTAATTTTAACAAGTTTTATAACAACGAATATTTCATTCATAACTCTTTGTTTTAGAGTTTATAGTCTCTTATAAATCTAGTCATATTATTTATTTACATACATAAATTAATATAAAAAGTGAAAATTATATTATAATACTGAAAATTGTTGTATATCAATATTTTTTATTTTTCTTGTAAAATTAACTGTTTTTTAATAACAATTTTAGAAATCCGTTTCAAAATAAATATAAAAGCATTCGTATTATGTCCATTCAACAGCCTTGTTAATTCAAATTGAGCATTAATGATTACTGTCAACTATTTTTATCCAACCTGTTTTTACCATAATTTTCGGTATAAATTCCTTGGAAATGCGCTTAATTTTTTAAGCTCACAGATTTTCGTATTTGAAATGACATTATTTTCTGTTAATAAAAAATTCAAAATTCAGTTGTTCTTACATATGTAAACGGAGTTTCGTTTTATTTGTATAGTACATGGTCTTGTGAAATAATTAATTTTATGATTTAAAAATATTAATGCAATAAATTGCATGCTTAAGTCTTTAATAATAATAACATAATAATTCTAATTTATTTATTATTTCTATAGTATAAAATAAGTTAGTAATAATAACGTTTGTAAATTATATTCTTCAGCGTTATGATTTTTAAAAAATTGTTCAATTCCTTATATTGTATTTATTTTTTACTTTTATTATTTCCTATTTATGTTATCTTCTATTTTTGTGCAACTTACGTGTAATAATTCCTGAACAGTGTTTCATTAGATTAAATGATTGTGCAACTATTTATCTTAACAAAACTATTGTCGATATTCAGTTATAACAGAACATAAATATTTATAATACCACTGCCATATTAGAGGTGACGTTGAAATATGAGATAATAATTTTTCAATGGTTCATAAGAAAAAAGCAATACGCTATAATACATTATTTCGTATTTTACGTTTATAAATTCTAAAATGCATATGTCTTTTTTCTCTTTTCTTTGTTTTTCTTTTAATTGTCAACATTCTTATAAGTCGGTTTTTATTCAATCATTAATCTCATATAAATCGATCGATAATTTACGACAGTGAATTATCGTTCTAAATATATACAATACAATATAATATATTTATAATTATCTATATATTTCTACTAAAATCTGCCTTTTCAAACATTAAATATAATATCTAGTTATGCGCTCTTTCTTTCGTTCTTTAGGTGAAATATTTATAATCATTTGATTCTCGAATATTTTTATATTAATTTTTCTTGCTAATACCTTACATGACACACAAGAAAATAAAATGAGTAACGCAATGTTTCGTGTACTTGTTAACATTTTCATCAATTTTCATATTTCCGATAGTTTTGTTATCGTAATAAATTAATGCATAGTTGAGTTAATTAAGTTCTTCTTTCATTTATTTACATATTCATTTTTACTTTGACCTTTAAAGTGTATTTTCATATTTAGAAATTATGGCTAAGTATTTTAAGGAATAAGTGAAAATTTGGTTATTTATATATTCGTTTTTAACTTACAGAATTCAGAACATTTTATTCTATACTTTTAACCTAAAATGAAATTTCTTTCTAAATATTTATTTTAATGAGTATTACTTGTCAATTATATTTAATTTATTAAATACGTTCCAAAAATTTCTCTTCTTTACGAAAAAATAAAAGAAGAAATAAAAACCAAGCATTTACCTTACTTAAACACATGAAGTTTCAGGTTGATCAGTACTTTACATGAATTTATCTACAATTAAAGTTAGTCTGTTATTCTTCTCTGAAAAAAATTTTGATGAATAGTTATCTGTAAAAGCAGTAGTTGATTGGCACACGTTTATTTCTGTTTTATAACTTTTGTTTTGTGTATTTAAAGCATTGACTCGGATTAGAATCAATGAATACGTTTTGTGGTAATAATTGATTTAACAGTCAATAATCAAATACATTCAAGTTGGAGAGATCAAGAGAATTTAACGTACCTATCATTTATTAAAAGTCAAAGATAAAAAATGAAACGAAAAGCAAAAAATATATAGATAAAAATATAAATTAAAACTACTAGAAATTAATGTACTTACAGTTATTTTTTAGTTTGAACCCAAACGGTATTTTTACAAAAGGTGAACTTTCTTTAAGAACTAAATAAATAAATTGTAAATAATATATTGCATTATAAATAAATCACAATAGATGACTAAAATTTTGTGGTTAAGATGAAGTCATGCTCTAGCATTAAATTATCTTTTATCATGATGTAGTTCCTATATTAATCAATTAAAAAGTAGTATTGTATTACTCGTACGTCAAAGTCTCCTATCAAGTTCTCCTGTCTTTTCTTTCTTTCCTTTAACGGACTTTATTTTTCTGTGCATCCACAAGGTATACATTGTTTAGAATTTATTTTTGTCGATTTTAGATTAGTCTAATACACTTCGAAAAGTGAAGGGAATAGAAGTATCGAACGTTCTTTAATTGTTGCACTAAAAATTTTTAAGACATAAGTGCAATCACATAAAAGTAATTTTTTAAATATTTAAAAATGTTTTTATGAAATTTTATAAAATTATCATTAATTTTCGATCTTGTATGAATTAAATGAACACAATCAGTGGTAAATTCTAGATTTTATTTATTAAATTTATCTAACTTTATCTTAAACGATCAAGCCTGAATATAATTAAAACTCTTAAAACAAAACTGGATATACGGAATACTTAGAAGAGGAGCTTCAACTCGCTTTTAAGATTTCGTTTATTCACAGCCAAAATTAATACATTCTCTTACTTGTTTTTCGTTTGTTTACACGTTTGATTCTTTTTCTTGTTTTCTTCTCAAACCTACCTCAAACACTTTATAAACGTTTCTACGCTTATATTTACTCGCTCATTCTTCATCCACTTCACGAAAGAACGATATATTCTACTTAGCTTACAGGAAAATACACAAGTCTGTGCATACGGGGAACAATATTATTATTTTGTACCACGTGTATAAAAGATAACATAATCTTTTATGTATAGAGGCAATCGAAAGAACTATAATAATATCGAAATTATTGTTTAATCTAAGATTAACTATTGGTACATATTTTATATTTAGAAAATGTTGGCACAAGATCGCATTTATTTTAAGGAGTAGTCTTATTAAGCTTATTTTATTTCAAGTTGAAACTGTACAAAAGTAACTTCTCACTTTAAAACTTCATTCGTAGAAATAAATGTGATTGTTTTAATATTAAATATGATGCTGTATAAACTTCAAAATTAAGACTTAAAGTGAAAATATTTTTGAGATGAATCACGCGATGAATCTTAATAGACAAATTCTTTTTCACTCATAATTTTAGATTTAAAAAAAGAATTTTTTTTTGAAAATTCATTTAATACATAAAGTAATTTAATAATAAAGCTCTGCGATATAATCCGATTATGTATCTGGCGATTTACAATTTTTTGTACCCTTTACGGTCTTGAAAATTATTGTGTATTCATTTTTAAACATACACTATATCTAAATTTTATTATTTTATTTCAACGATGTTTAATACAATTTGTTTCTAGGTTTTTACTTGATTAAGTTTGTCGTAAAAAATAATAAACAATTTAAGTAAGGTAAAGTAACTGTTTTATATCCGATAACCTAATAAATTCAGAAATTTAAAGGATAAAAATTTATGGTTCGATAACGATTTCTATTTGTAATTCAAGAAAAGAACAATTGGTAAGTTACGCTCCTTTACGTACAGCATCAAGTAAATACATTGAATCCACTTTCACGTTTCATTAACGAAACTTTTCAATCAATTAAAAACTTTTATCATATCTTTATCAAATAATCGAAATAATAAACCAATGCATTTTTTATTTTTCTTGTAAAATTAACTGTTTTTTACTAACAATTTTAGAATTTTAACTTTACTTATTGTATAATTTTGATAATACACGTTTCATTTGACAAATAATTTGCAAGCTCAGAAGCTTAAATGAAACTTATTTGATCCTCTATTTCTAGGGAAATATAAAAGATTTGTTTGGATGGAAAATTGAGAAGAACATTAAGAAAAAGAAAGAACATCCTCTTACACTGATTAGGATCCCGAAAACGACGACTTGCGCATGTCTTTCGACGGAAACGACTTTGACCGCCAATATTAGTGGACGGTGAGGTGTACATATGGCTAGACGGTGGTCTCCCGGTCTACGTGGATGTACTCAACGAAGCCGGGGGTCTGATGTCAGGAAGCGGCTCCGAGTAACGTCTCCTCCGTCGGCGCGCGTCGTGGTTTCTTCGAGGTACTCGCGTACTGGAGCCTTTTCGCACGAGCTTTGGATCTACGTAGACACCAATGGAAACCAAAATTATACGAGGATTAATATGAATTTCTGTTCCTTGACGTTACTTTTTCATTCTCTCTTAGCAGATTTTTAATGCTGGATAAACTAATCTTGTAATAACTATTGAATAACTTTGTTATCATTTGCTTAAGCTCATAGTGTACTTTTTATTGTATTATGTAATCGATGTAGTATTCTAAGTTTTATTTTAACAGGCAAAATTTGAGAGAATTCTTGTAGAAAATTTATGAATATTGATTTATATATTTTAGATCATGAAAATACTCCATACAATTAAAATTCACCCAGCAGTAACTCAATACTTAAATTTGCAAAATATATCGAAAAAAGAGTCCCATTATTTTTGAAATCGCTTTTCTTCTTGCAAATTCACATAGTAATTAAGGGAATATTATTTACATAATATTACTCAGACTTTCTAAAATTTATTGCTTGATTATCTTAATGATTTAAAACACTATTATACTTTTTTCACTTGATGATCATTGATTTAAGCAATAATAACACGTAATATAAAATTGCATTTTATTTGTTAACTTAACTCTATTGGAAATTTATACTAAAATTATATTATTTAACATTTAAAATTATGCACTATAGAATTGACTTTACAGAAACTTATATACACGTGGCCAGAAACCATTTTTACAGTATTTCATGTTATCGCTTATATTTTGTATTATTGATTATTTAAAATTCTAAAATAAATAAGAGTAAACTAATGGTTGGAATTTTTGCAATAAATTTAAATGATATTGTAGCTGATATTCAATCAAGAATAAGTAAAAAATATTTATCGATAATTATATGTTTATTTCAATATTTATGTTTTAGAAACAATTTATATAACTACATTTTTAAATAATACCTACAAATATTACATAAATATTATTATCACGATCTTTAAATTACTATAATTGTTTAATTGCTTAAGTATACAAAAGACTTGTTTTATTAAAATTAGGAATTTCATAGATTTATTTTATTTAGTTTCAAGTGCTTTACGTAAAGTCAAATCTAAGGTGATTATACTTATTCGAGAAATTCAAAGTAATATAATACAATCATTTAAAATAAGGATAGAAATATATCACTAATATATACTTGGTAATAATTGAAACAATGGAAATTTGCACAATTTGTATCAAATATGTACATAACTGTTATTTTAATTATTTTAGAAATACTTAATTTATAACTGTTAATTTGTATCTGTAAATTGAAATGAAAATGTTTTAATAATGAAATGTGTATTCAGTATCATTTATTATAATTAGAAAGGAAAAATCATTTAATTGTTTTTAAAACACAATGTCAATCATATATGAAAAGTGTTTTTTTCACGCAATTGAAATGGTGCATCCGAAAAACTGTACTTATAATATAATATAATAAGAACAGTTGAGTAATTTATTTAATTTTACATTTTGTAAATAATGATGATTTTAGTTAACATCTGAGTTATGTATAAAGCTTCAATAAATGTTTGGAAATTAACTATCGAAGAAAACTTGTTTGTCAAAAGTTTATCTGAATTATTTATTATAGTTGAAGCATCAAAAATATGAAATAGCAAACAAATCCAATCAATTTTTTATAGTTTCTCACCACTTCTCTTTTACTTGTCTTTTGGAGAGTAATTTTTCAAATACCTAATTTAAGTATAAGTTTATCATTTGAAATATTAAAATAAGACTAGTCAATTATATATATGCACATACAATAAATTTTGAGTATTTATAATATGTAAATTAATTTCAAATAAAGGAACTAATGATTAAACGTACGAATGATTAATATATACAAACAATTAAAATAAAAATAATTAATACATAATCACATTTCATTTAGAATTTATAATAATTATAATAATATTTGATATATTATTTGAAAAACTCATTCTAGCATTATTACAAGTTTTCAAATAAATCTTTTCCATATATTTGCTAAAATATTTGAAATGGCGGAAAATCTGATTAATTCCGAAGAATTCATCTAGTTGATTTACTTCATAAAATAATTTAACTATTTTTGAAAATTTTCAGTTCTTCTCATTTATTTAATGAAATTATAAGTGATAAATTAAAATATTCAAATAATAAAAAGTTCTGTGTGTTTTTGTCAGGAAATGATACTTGTCAGATGTTGCCATTTTCATTTTTATAATTAAGTAATTTTCGCTACGTTAATTATAGTTTACCGTGAATTAAAATTTTAATTTTTAATTGTTCTAATGATTAACTTTTCTGTAACGAACATATAGATTCTTTTATCTATGGAGATACAGATTATGATTAACATGATATTTATTCCTTTAATTTAAATTTACCAATAGGGAAAGTACTTTGTTATCAAGTTCAAGAATATCATACTATTCTGATGAGATTTTTTAAAATTAAAAGTACGTTTATGTTTTAAATACTACAAATCTTGAAAGATATTTTTACTTATGTATATAAGTTTTTATTAAAAGTATCCTTTTTTCAAATAATCTAAAGCAAAGTTTATAACTTAAATAGAATTGTTTATTCAATAAAAGTACAAAACATGCGATATCTTATTTTTAAATGATATTCAAATATTTAGAGTAGAATTAAATTTGTAAGAAATTTAAGACATTCTACGTATACGATGCTAAATGCAAAGACGTATAAATAGAGGTTTTATCTTCTTTGAAAAACAAGATGAAGTCTCTTGATTATCCAAGTACTAGTAATTTTAGAAATAATTACTAACTTTATTAAATTTAACTTCTGTAAATATACAATTTTGTTTGTTTTAGTAAAAAAAATTTGTCAATATTCGTTGAGCGACCCATTAAACAATTAATTTCTTATTAATTAGTATTCTTTGTCTTTCTATTTTGAGTTAAACTGAGTAAACTTTGATACGATAACGATGATAAACAGAATGTCATTATAAATTCATTTTGAATTAAAGATTTTTGAAGCTTAAAAACTGTATTTAATTTTGCAAATTAATATTCAAAGAGTGAAATTTTATTTATATTTTATTTATAATGCTTAATCTAATCTTTGTGACTTTTAGATTATAGAGAATAATCTTATTTTCTCTTAATCTTAACCTAGTCTTACCTGTTGAGGAGTAGCGTGAAGAGGCAGGCGAAGGCGGTGACGATGCCGCCGACTCCAGCGAGGACGAGCCAGAGGGCGGAGGGTAGGAGACCGAGGAGTCGGGCACCGCTGCCACAACTGGCCTCGTCGTGACCCGAGGGACAGTGCACGTGGCCGTCGCACCAGAGGCTCGCAGCAATGCAGGCACCGAGTTCCGGGCACTTGTGAGGACAATCTCGGGAACCATTGCCATTCATGGGTTCGCGTTCCGGTAGTAGACGAAGTTGACTGCGCATAGCTGCGCGACTCTTGGAGATTTCTAGCCAGGAAGCCGAGGCCTGGCCGGGCTCGCGGGCCACGAAGTCCAAGAGAAGAGCCGGGGAGCGCACCGGGCCCGGGTAAGTCTGTCAATAGAAAGTCATCGACGAATTTTAAAATTTTGGATTCGCGTTTGAAAACGTAGATTTTTCAATGGCTGTGGTTTTTGATCAGTTGCTTCACTTCGATGACAACTATTGCGTGCATGTTTTATATGATTTATTACAATTACAAACAATAAATATCAGTCTAACCGGCTGTAGTTGACACTTGGTGAGCTCATATCGAGCGATAGTATGCTTTCAATGTCATGTATGTGATTAATTGCTTTCACATATCGTTTGATGGAGTTTAGTCGTTCAGTTATATTTTATATATTTTATATCCTCGCATAGAGAAAATTAATTTTTATATTACTCGAAAAATACAGTTAGATATTCATTTTGTTATGAAATATTTAAATGAAAAGTTTATTAAAATGTAATTTCAGAAGAAGTTAATTTCGGTAATTTAGTTATATCTTACGAGTAATTCGAACTATTATTTACCAGTAAAAAAGCTGATAAATGCTAAGTTTTCAGTATACCATAAACCACAACTTTTTTGTGTGTAATAAAGAGAATTTTGTTTTTTTATAAAAACAAAATTAAAACAGTTTCTTTTTATAGATTTCAATACGTACTTTAAGTAGATAGATATACTATTGAACCGTAATTAAGAATAGCTTAAATTATCTTTGATATATTAATTATATGTCATCTCTTTATTATGTAATGAAATTTTACAACTTTTATAAATAAACCAAAAAACAATATTTTAAAATGATTTTTTTACTACATTTCATGATAATAAGCTTTTGTATTAATAACAAATATTCTTTCTTATTTCATTCTATAGATGAATAAGATTAATAAATATTTTGGCAATATTATATTCATCATACTGAATTGTAAATTACTATTCTAATTTAACATAAAGAAAAATCATAAGCTTATATATTAATTTATAATATTTGTTATAGATGAAGCCAGATTAGTAGAATTAGTAAAGAATTAGTAAAATTTGATGAAAACGAAGAAAATAGTATTTTTAAATTTAATTTAAAGTTACTGAAAGAATTATGAAGTTACTAAAACAATTATGTAGAACACCCTGTACGGGGCAACAACTCTGAATGTAAGGCAAATAAAATGGAAATTCAAGAAGTGCCTTTATCCAAGCTCTCCTGAAATTTTCACGAACTTAAGCCGTATTTATATACATGAAAAACTTCGATCGAAGAAACTCTCCTATTCATTCTTTATATTGTGTACGATGCAAATCTCGAATGACCAGCGTGACGATGCTTTGTAAGTTCCAGCGGTGACTTCTCAAGTTTCCACGTTCGTTTTGCCTCAAGCGCTACGACCCAAAGAAACCCTACAGATCCTTTCGTTGATGTTTTTCTCCGCAAGTTTCAAGCGCTGGAAGTTCACTGCGGACTTTTCCCGATTATCTGTATATGTGTGTGTTTGTGTGTGTTTGCGTATGTACTTATGCGCGCGCTTATTTCGCTGGTATATATGGGCTGTTACACGTCTTTGAAAATTTTATTTTGTATAAATTTTCCAAAGTAATAGTTATCTTTTGATGACTTAAAATCATTTTAATGAACTTGAAACTTTTCATTGGAAAAGAATCCAAAGCATGTGTTAAGCTTCAATAACTAATGAGAGTTTTTTAAGTGGTTAATATTTTATGACGAACGTGGATTTCTCGCAGTTATTTTTTATTAGATTAATCATTTTTCTTCAAGGATTATTAATTCTAAGATAAGAAATAAGATTCCCGAAACAGATACAATAATGTTTGCCAATACATTTTTTATGCAATTTTAAAATAATGTTTTATATAATGAATTTTATACAATTCTTACATTTTTTTCTTAAGAGGAATAATTACAGTTTAAAAGAAGTGTTAATAATTATAAATGAAATTTTAAAAACATTGTATTATCAGATTTACTTTTCAAATGCAAATTTGTTTTTCTGAACTGATCTAACTACAGAATACATAATCTAATGAGTAATTCAAGCTATTACTTTCATAAGTACACTTTAAAGAAAGCTGTAGTAACAAGAAATTTATGAATCAAAGTTTATTTTAAACTTTTGTTTTTTAAACTCGATTTGCACATAAAACATGTAGTTATTTATACAATCATTTTTACTGGAAATTGTTAAATAATTGAAAAGAGTTAATTTTATTATATTTATCTGTTATGTTTAGTAAAATAGTAAGTAGTATAATAATACAATATCATTTAGATTTATAAACATTTTTGTCATAGCATTTTATGAAATGTTATTATTCAAAGACATAAACATTTATATCAATGGTAAAATAAAACGTATTAAAATAAAAGTTACTGAAATCGTTTCATATTTTATGATTTTAATTTTACTGCAAAATATTTTTCATTATAGAGATATATTTTTTTAATATTCACAAAATTTTTATTTAAAACAATTGAAAATATTTTATATTACAGTTTTAAATTATGAATGGATTCGATTTACAGTTTCAAGCTCATTATTAATAAAATTATCCATGCAGAAACTAGTAATCGTGATAAGGTTACAATAAGTTGAACGATTGTCTTGAAATGTTTTCGTGGAACAGCGAATATATATATATATATATATATATATCAGCAGTGAAAGAATTGTGTGTAAGTATTCAGGTTGAGTGTGTACTTCTAGACTTTAATCTAGGCTAAGAACTTCGAGAGTATGCTGTATCTTTTTGTATTTGGCTTGTGTGTCTATTAATTGCCGCAGCAACGACCGGAAGGAACATTAACCTGCCAACTTTTTTAGATTCTTTACTGCGACATTTCTGGAGTTGTAGCTACATTCTTCAAACTTATATCTTTTAGTATAATGAAAAAGTATTGATAATTACTGTACCAACTGGAAGATGCTTTTTTAAAGATTTAAAATTATAAATTTTATTAAAATATGTTTTAGATGATTGTTTAAAATGAATTAATGAAGTTTAAGCTTTGAATAAAAATTTCAATATTAGAAAAGAAGTTAAAAAGAAGAATTGCTTATAAAAAGAATAATCGATATATCAACTAAAATATATGTAAAGAAAAGAAAATTAAAACTGAATTATAGTATATTTGTCTTATAAAAGATAATTTTTCAGTCATAAAATTAATAAAGAAATTATGAGAATGTAGGAAAATAATACATCATTAATACTTTGTCTTGTTTATATTTAATATAAAGAAATTTAATCTAACTCGTCTATAAATTATTTATAAGCTAGTAAATTATTTTTTGATATTTCATCAATTATTCAATTCTTCTCCAAAATTAAAATAATTTAAGGAAAATACGTATATGTCTCGGAAAGTTCTTTTATATAGATTTTTTAATTAAGTTGATATTACAATATTATCATAAACAATATTATAATATTCATAACTACATTAGAGAGTTAACAAACGATGGTAAAACTTGAATATAAAGTTGATAGCACGAAAAAATAAATTATATATTATTAATGAATACACGTTTAAATTAAAAAATGAATTCTAACAAATATTTTAAAGTATATTTTAAATATAAAATATGAATATTAAAAGAAATATTTATAAAAGTATAAATGATGCTTTTAAAAATCAGTTATAAAGAATAAATAAAAAATAATAGTAATTTTTAAATTTAGTAGAAAGAAGTAAAAAACGTGTCGTGGAAAAACTTATTATGTGAATTATAATTTTATCTTTCATTTCAAGTGATATATTTTATAAAACTGGCGAATATGACCAAGATTAGTAATAAAAATATCTGATATCATGTAACGTTAAGAGAGATAGATTGTCAAACTAATTTGAATTATGGATAATAATATTACATCATTCAATTTAATTAATTTAATTAATCAATCGAACAAATTCATGATAATTAAAGTCATTATAGATAAAATTGAAATAAAATGGTAGTGATACAGATGTAATAAATTTTTTTAGAGAGATTAAATTAGTTTATTTCTAGACTGACTTATCTATTACAGTGATTAGTTTGCTATTTTGCTAATTTGCGATTTTCATTTTATAGAAAAAGTTTTAAATATAGCCCACAATGTAAATTTGCAAGGCATGTTCTTTCAAATTTATATATTGAGATTTTTATAATCAAAGAAATTTATGATGATTGTAAATTCTTTAAGATAGAAAAGTTAATAACTTTTTATAAATATTTTATGATAATGAATTCAAGATATAAATCGAGAAGTATTCGTTTAATTTTTAGAAAGTTTCATTAAGTCCCATGTACTAAATAATATTACACCATTACAAAGTAACTTAATATAATAAACTTTGTGTGTTCTCCTAATTATAATTTTTATTCGCTAAGCTTTTCTCATTCAAATACCTACTGGAAGTATTATTTTTAATTTGAAAGTGTTTTCTTTTATATTTTGTTTACATTATTTTAAGGAATAAATAATGAAATACAAGCTTTATTGACACTTTTATGATATCTCTTTTCAAAATAAGATATGATGATTAGTATTAAGATTAAATGTAACTTTAGAAACATAATTTTAATACAAATGAAACATCGTCATTCCTGTTCAATTTTATTTAAAAATGTATTATAAGATTTATTCAAAAAAGGTTCGTAATCCTACTTTTATTGTATAAATATAGAATAATTTGTATTTGTTTATCAATGAGTTGGCGTTAGATTTTAATGTTCAATGATAAGGATATATTATATAATAGTTATATTATTTATGGTTATGTTAGTAAGATAATTTGAGAATTTAAGAATGTTATTATTATTTTTAATTAATTATAATCCATTCGAAAATTATTACGAACATTATTGTCTATTACAATCTAATATTTCTAATAAATATTGTTACTTTTTCTGTAAAATATTTATAAAATTTATTGTTAACATCTACCGTACTGATATAAAAGACTTTTTACAATAAATTAACAAATAAATTAAAAATTAGTAATATAGATTTGAATTTTAATTTCAATAAAATAATTTATTTAATATTATCGTTTAAAACTTCTATATATATATGTATTTAGTTCTTTTGTTCATAATAAGATTTCAAAATAACTTCAGATAAATCGTATTTTAATAATCATGAAAAATTTTCCTAAAATAGTAAAATTTTTAAACTTTTCTATTACTATTCTAAATATATATTTTGAACTATAGAAATTTGAATGCATTTTTTATAAATAATTTAAATAGTTTTTATAACTATTATCATACTATTAAAAATGAATATCTGAATTTATTACGATATCTCTATTAATCAATGAGTATGATAAGCCATAAATTATAAAGAGTCTATCAAACACTGAACATAATTTTTTTCGTATAAAAGTAAAATGAGATATGTATTAAATCGTAGCGTTAGTAAATTTTGTTTCTCATTCATGAAGGCCTAATTAATCTTCTCAGTCATTATCCTCGTTGATTTTTAAAGTATTGCACAATAAAAGTGAATGAAATATACTTACAATACTTGAATCATCACTACCAAGCCATTCCTCGGAGAAGATGTGAACAGTGTACTCGTGCGATCCTTGATCAGCAGGACAGACAACTTTGTGGAGTCGCGGTGGCCAACCCGAGTAGAGGAGCAATCGATTGGATGTGGGGCATTTGACGACTTCACTTGGCTCTATCGTTGGAGCTGATTCGAGTGGTAAGAGCCAACCCCAGGTTAACACGAAGAGGGAGCGATTGTCCCGGGCTTCCACCAGCCATGGTAGACCCTCGCAGTAAATATCGGGTCGTGAAAGAGGAGGTGAAACGAACCTCAATTCGCCACCTGTTGGGATATTTAATTATTAATATCACTTTACGTTTTATTGCATTTATGATCGAACGCTATCCAAAAATGATTGATAGGAAATATACGACTAATATTCTTTGTATCAAATACTTTTTAGTTATTGATAATTACAAAATTTATGACTTATTTCTTGTTTCGGATAAATCAACAAACTAACGTCGATAATATTAATTATAACATTATTTTTATGTTTTATGCGATCTCATTTTGTCTCCATTACTGAATAGTATGATTAATATTAACAAAAGAATCATTTTTTATATGTTTTTTAATATCTTTTATAAAGGAAAAAATTATTACGGCTTGATAATTGGATTAGATTTTAAATAAAAAATGAGGTCAATGTGAAATCTATCAAAGTTCGAAGAAAATTGAAAATTCTTACAGTAAAGAGTGTCAAGTAAAATTAATGTTTTGATTTGTTCGTTGCAATTGCATAATTTATTAGTTACTTCTTAAGAAATATAATTTTTATACAACCACACCCTAGACATAATAACTTTTTCCATTCATATTTTCAATGTTTTTAAATTTCCAGTAAATAAAAGCTTTATAAAAGGTTATTGACATTAAACTAAATTGACTGACTTGTTATTTCTTTTTTGTTATTTCGTCAAGAAAAGTTATTTGATAAAACTCAGCCAATTCAGCCAATTTTAACGTTCCATAAAAATCATCTAATCGTTCTCATTATTGTACAACTATTTTTATACAAAAAGAAGATTCTCGCTAGTCGTATGTCAACAAATCAATCAAGGTAAAGTTCACCTTCACCGCGAACCCTTTGTTTTCTAGGACATTCAGGCGCCCGCACGAGCTCGAAGCTCGCATCGAAGAATAGATTCTTAAAGTCCTCGTCGGGCGCCATTTCATCCACGTAGAAGGTGATTTCAAGTGCCCGACCGGATGTTATGTGCGTGAGGGGCAGCAGCGAGGAAGTATTGTCGCAGAGGCAGGCGCGCGGTAGTCTCACATCCTTCCAGGGTGTTTCGAACACGTTCAAATGTGCCTCCCTACTGCCTGACTCGGACACACATCGGGGTCGTCCTGTGTGGAGGTCCGCCTCGCTGCAGCAGGATGTCGCCTCCCCCAGACTCACGTTGTGCACCGTCAGCTTCACCCGTTCTCCCGCCGCCGCCTCTATGCGGTAACGACAGTCCAGACGTGGTGCACCCCCGCGTCCGAACAGTCGAAGGTCACGGGGCGAGGTTACATGGCCGCTCTTCACTCGCTTCCAGATGCGCGAGCAGACCATCGTGTCGCCCCATTGCTCCCCACTTTGCAACGTGGACACAAACTCGTAGCGTGCCTGAGGACAAAAAATCACTGGTTCAAGAAAATTGCTCGATGGATAAGTCAACTTCCATAATGCTTGTGAATCCTACCTTTATCGATGTATCGGATTAAATTTTGAGTTTTTTTTTGTTGACTATATAAATATTTCATTGATATTGTTAATGATTACTTTGTAATATCATAAATCTTATTTTCATGACGTGTCTTTGGGATATACGTTGATACTTTGATTTATTATAATATACTTATTAATTTTTATTTTAAATCTTAAAATGTTGTTTGAAATAAATAATTGTTTGAGAACTCAACGATATTGAATATTTATATTTCATCATCCACTTATCCACATAATTCTCGCCAACTTTTCTAAAGATTCTTTTATTTTTAAATTGTTTTTGGCATACAATAGTGAAGTTGGAACCGTGAAACACGCATACGTGGAACTTTGATTTATTTTATGGGACAGTCGGTTCCACGCTGCAATACTGCACCGGAAGATATTGATGCTCCCGCCATGTTTTATAGCCTTTCCGTGCGCCCAAAGCGCACTGCAGAGGACATCGGTAACATATATTTTATAATTTTTTGTACTATAAGTTACTCGGAAGCTCCGAATATATATAGCAATGAGTGATTTTCAATAAATGCACGATAAGTTTTGATTTTGTTTACGTAATAAACACGATATTTTGCATTTCTACTATTCAATTTCAATTACACAGTTTAGAAAAATAAAGAAAAGGACTGTTTATGTATTCAAATTTTATGTAATTTTGTGGTTTATATATTTGACGAATTTTGTTAAAATGAAAATTCAATTGTAAAGTATAAACTTTTTGTTTACTTTGAATTAAATATTTTAAGCATACGTTTGTTTGATCGATAACTTGATTTTACACGACGAATTAAGTTTATGTACGAAATCATTACTTTAGATGTGAAAATCTTTAGCTTCTATGGATAAATTAGTCCCTTGTACATCTATAAATAATTATTCTAATATTCTAATCTTGTGAAATACACAATTAAATACGTTGATAAACAACCACATAAAGTACTTATTCATTGAAAAGGTAGTTATCCTCGGTATTTTTCAATTTAAAAATAAAATAGCGAAAGATTTATCAAATGATTAATCGCTTTTTTCTAGCGATCTTCGTTTTAATTAAATAAAAGAAATTTGGACTGCGAAAAAAAGGAAATTATTTACGATTTGTTGCATCTCGAGATATTCACGATCCGTATGTTCCGCAAGATGACTAACCGAGTTCAAGTATTTTTGATCAGGAGGAGGGACGAGTGCATTGACCTCAAAAGCACTCATTTTCAGCTTTCGAGCGTGTCGACGATATTTATTTTAGGCAATATGCCAAAAGACGGAAGCTAACGCTATTGCGGAGACAGTGAAGAGCGTTTTATTTTATAATTGCTGAAATGGATTCTTGATTGTTGAACCGAAATGTTATGCGTGGTCTCCAATCCCGTACAATTCCCTTTTCACCCCAATTCATGTTTGATAATCTATAAATTTAATCTGATACGAATGCATTGTACTTGGTATTGAAATATTTCGAGTATCAAAATGTTGTGGATTTTAGACTAATATTATACCACCAGTACTTATCGATGCCCTTTAATCTATTTATTCGATATATCTTATTTATTTTGTTAAGTGCAATAATTATTCATAACATTTTTATATAATAAAAATCGTAGCTTATACAAGTAATATGAAAATTACAAAATGGCTTACAATCTCTAAGCATGATTCGTGATTAATATTTAGTACCTTAGTAACAGAAATTAGCTAATAGTTCTACACATTATAGATATTATATATAAAATCACTTGTACATTTTGTATTTACAAAACTATTAATCATAGGCTATGAATTAATTAACAATCATTGTAGAGAGAATCATTGCCATCCATTTCCGTCAGTGATTTCATTCGATAGCGTTACAATTTCCTTGTTATATCGAAAATAGAAGAAATTTGCGATTGTTGTTGTAGCATAATAATTTTGACGATTATAGTACATGATTATTAATGGTATATCATATGGCTGATTGTATATCAATGAATTTGAAATTAATTTTAGATTAGTATAGGAAGTAAATTTTCAAGTGAAATTAATGTTTCTTCCTTTGAATACTATTATTCAATATTTAGCTATGTATATAATATTTTATTTAAAATATAGCTAAAGTCTTGACAAAATAGTTCAAAATTAAAATAAATGGAAAATCAATCGATTAAGGTTAAAAAGAAGGCTAATTTTTAAATTAAACTTGACTGTTTAGTTCAATATCAAAGTCAGTAATATTTTAATAACCAATATAACTGTTTAGTGTTTTAGAAAATAGTAAAGATACAAGGCAATAATGAAAGTATAAAATTTTTTAAAAATTTAACATAAATCTGTATTATATTTACTTGAAACAATTTTCAGTTTTGTGAAGATTGATAAATAATATATATAAGTTTATTTCTAAGTTTATGTATAAGTTCAAGTTTTAGTTTATGTATTTGACTGTTGATATCGACTGAAAATGTGAAGTGATTTTAAATTTTTTATTCACCATAATAAATTATTCACTTTTAATAGATTTATTAGACTTAATAGATTTTGATTATATATTTGGAATTTTACTCGAGTTTTTAAACTTCTAGAATATTGTTTTATGAAAATATGTGTTAAAAAGAATGAATTTTAAACACATTTACTATATGTCCTAACGTTCGTATTTTGTTTATTATTTATTTAATAAGGATGTTTTCTTTAAATTATCTATAAATTTTAATACCAAGAGAATTATAATACTTATATTAACTATTTCGTTTTGCTTGTTATTTTATAAGGGAGCTTAAGAATATTTTAAGAATTTTAAAAAAAGTTTCAATGTTCAGAATAGTATACTTAGTGTATACAGAATTTTAGTTTGAAATATACAATACATAATTAGATAAAAATGCATGTAAGTCAAATTTATTTTTACAAAGTTGTTAATTTTGAAATAAGATATCGAGTTGTATAATAACATCTTGCTTCGATACTAAATCATATTGAAATTAAAATCTAAAAGAAAGATTGTATCGAATTTAAATTTAGTCAATAACTATGTACTGGAAGTATATGTTAATAATGTGCAAATATAATGAATCAGTAAATTAGAAACATTATTGTACGCTAGCAGAATCTTATAAATGATGAAATTTCAAGGAGTTATTTAAATTTCAATTTATACCATCAAACATTAACGTATAAATAAAAAATACTAAATAAAAAATAATATATTATAATTAACAAAACTAATATAAAAATAATGAAATTTATATTAAAAATTGAAATTGATATTTATAAATTAAAGGATCGTTAAATTTTCCCCTAATAATATGGAATAATTGAATTTATTCATTCACTTTAGTAGTTCTTTGTCTATTATTTAAATTAGACATTTTATAAATAATAGTTATTTCAATGATTTCGTATTATAATCATTTTGAATATATGAATATTATGATTTTTATTTTTTTATTTTTTGTAAATAATATAATAAAGTATTTAAAAGAAATTTATCTGGTACATAAACTAAAATTCCTTGTTTCTTTTGAATGTTTGTCCATTAAATAAGACTTTAGATTGATTTTACCAAAGATCAGAATTATAATAATTAATATTTAATACAAATATCAAGTTTTTAAAAAATAATAATATATATTTTATATAACTAATAGATAAAAGCTAACATTTATGATAAATATATAAATATATTTAACTTATTTTGGTCTTAAGAAATCGATAAATGATTGGATTATACGTTTAAATTAGGTTGACTTAAAATGCATGATTTAAGATGACGGTACAATATTTTCAGTAAAAATTATATTTAATTAAAAATATATATTTTAAGTAATATTTTAAACTTAAAATATCAATTTCAAGTTTATTAAATGACTCTAAGGAATAATTTTTTAAAGTTTTAAATGTTAATCAAACATTAATTATAAGTCCTTTACTGAACATATGTATATTAATCTAAAAATTATTTATTGTACAATTCAACTCGATATTTAATAATAATGATTATATTTTAGTTGGAAGCTATACGATTTAGCTGTAATTGAGTTCATTATATCGATATCTATCAACGTTAATTTCAAAGTCGTTATATTTCAAAATTATTATTGCATCGACGAACTTTCTGGATATAATTTTATTAATGGTAACGTTAAAGTAAATACTGATACTCATTGGGATAAGTGCTCACGAAGATGAGTACTTTGATAAATACTATCTCAATGATAAAATAATATAATCAATATTTAGTGATATTACTGTACAAATGAAACACAAATTTACTAAAATTTTATTGTTCAACTAGTTAGAAATTAGATGTAGATTATACAGTTCTGAATAGAACTATATGAATTAAACAATCTTATTTTCAGTACATTTGACTAAAGTTTATTTTGCTAAAGTGAAATTTTTTAAATAATTTGTAGATTAAATTAGGTTTTTTGTAAAATTTAAATTTTGTTATTAAATTTGATAGTATTAATGAAATAAATGTTTAAAATAATAATTATCAATTTCCGTTACACTGATTTGAGTGAAATAACTTGAACTGAAATATCGTATCGAATTCGTTCTGTAGATAATTATAGACAATTAACATTAAAGATTTCTATAGTTATAACAGACGTTTATAATTCAAAGATAATAATAATTTCTATGAATAAGAAAATATCATTTGATTTTCTTTTTATTTAAAAAAAATATGTGTAGTAATATATTATCTGTCTAAATCGATATACCTTGGTTTACAGTTGAAAAGATTAACGATTTAATCATAATTATTAAAGGAACTAATTAAATAATGACTAACATAATACAATTTGTTCTAAAAAAGTAAATTTTTAATTTTATTTACATACAATATTAGAAGATAATAATTTAAGATTGAATTTGTCTTGATACATGTTGACTGTAAAATCATAATTAAACAAAATATACGAACAAATTTCTTTCTGAATATGTAAAATTAATGATATATTCAAAATAATAATATTTTTTATTCTATTTTTCAATATTTTAATTGTTATTTATTTATTCATCCTTTTTTACTCATGATTTATAGGGATACTTGTAATCATACAACTACTTTTGTCATTAACTTTTTTATTAGTATTTTAGAAAGTTTCAAAGAAAATTAAAGTTTCATACAAAATTTTTGATAAGCCTTGGCATTTTAAGAATAAAATTATAAAATGTATTAATTGCAATATCTATTATGAGACAAACCATTATTGATTTTACAAAAAATTTACTTGATATTAATGGAACTTGTCTTCTCTTGGTGATCGAAGTTGAGAACTATTCTTTTACGTATTCTCAATCATCTGATAGTTTTATTTAATAGTTAGAATTTTATCAAATAGTTAAAATTATTAAATATACAACATTATTTCAATACCAATGATAGCTATTAAGAATGTTATTAAATTATATTTTTCTTCTTTTCGAGAACTGATAAAAACTTATCTCTGTAATTTATACTGAGCATAGAATATTAATAAATTATCAAAGTCATCAGCAATGAGTAAAATAAATTTTCTTTGATTCATGAAGTAAGTATTTTTAATTTTTTATTTAAACATTAAGTAGAATGTTAATATATTTCATGAGACTATTTAAGGAATTGCATAGAAATTTCAGAATAGATTTACGTTCAGTTATTCACTATTCTATCAGATATCAATCAATACATTTCCATTACAATTTGATCATATTTCGCATTATGCGACAAGATTAAAGTTGAATTCTTTTGCATAGTTTTTGCAAAGAATTTTTAAAGAAATAACTTCACTGAAGAAATATATTTAATGATATGGATACATTAAATATTTTTGAATTTATATAATAAGAAATAAATTAATGATAAGAGAGATTCGATATTATTATCATTTAAGGTTTGCTTTAAATTAGGGATATTTTACCGCAGAAAAATGGAATTTTTTTTATTATTAATTATTTTTAAAATCAATCTCACTTAGAATATTACTATTTTGTTAATAAAAAGTTTCTTTCATTACGTTGTGAAATCTTTAATCTTAAAATTTCTGTGTAAATATGGCGGGAAAGATAACGAACTCACATTGAAGTTGACGGTGTTGAGAGCCGTGCCCGAGGCGACTTCCATGCGAATAGTAAGACTGGATGCAACGGTGAGGTAACTTTCCTCAGGGCTACAAGGTCGCGTCATCCTCGTGGAGTTCCTGAGGGCGGCGTGGGTGCAGAGTCGCGGGGTTTCGTCGCACAGGACCGCTAGAGGCAAACCCGTCGTCGGTGCCCCGTCCCACAAGGTTAGTTTAATTTGACAGGACAATTCTGATTGTTGCTGATTCTGCTGGTTCTGCATCAGTAGCGTCGCGTTTGTGTCGCCGACACCTCGTATGTCACGCTGTAACCGAGATTTTTATGCATATTAACATTGAGTGACAGAGATTTTTTAGAAAATGAAATTCAAATCACGGCTAAAAGGTATTTCTTTACTTTGGAATCGTTTACTTTTTCAATATTATTTTGAAAACAAATTATGGATTTTCTCTAAAAATGATTAAAAATTAAAAAAGAAATGTCTATACGTTTGAAGAAATTACTTTATCATCATTTTAATATCTTTAATATCTTTAATATCTTTAAATCACTTTAACATCAGTTTACTAATTGTAGCGATTAATTTTTGATTTAGCAAAATAATCAAAGGAAAAACGATTATTATTATATTATCGTTTTTTATATTTATAGTTTTTTCAAGTAATAGTAATGTGACATTGAATTACAATATCTTTAAATCATCTTTCCTAAATCTCAGCAGATCGAATCAACTTCTTTCTTTTCATCGGTATTCCTAGGATCCTGTGAATATTTTAGTAGTTCTTTAGTATTATATAGTAATTATAATTTTAGTAATTATTATATAGTAATAATTATATAATAATTATAATTTTAGTAATTATTATATAGTAATTATAATTTTAGTAATTATTTAGTATTTATAATTTTAGTAATTATTTAGTAATTATAATTTTAGTAATTATTTAGTAATTATAATTTTAGTAATTATTTAGTAATTATAATTTTAGTAATTATTTAGTAATTATAATTTTATTAATTATAAAGTAATAGTAAAGAAAAGAGAATACCACATTACAGACCATTTAAAGTTATTCTCGCTATAAATCAAGGTAAGCACATCCAAGTTATTTGTTACCTGAGAATAAGAGGCAAAGTAAAGCCAGATTCTGTCACCCAAGGAGCCTTTGACGTTCCAAGTACAGTTAGTGTTGGGAGGCAAAGTATGAAGTGGTGCCCTTAATATTCCACTGCGTTTCGCTGTACCATTGATGAAGAAATAACAACCCTGAGGCGTTTGAACATAGTCAAGTCCGTCCGAGTCAACGTACACCACCTGCATCCATTCCATCAAGCATTTTTCTCATTTCTCGGTATGATGCAGATTGTCGATTTCTTATGAACATGAAATCGAGACCTTTTTCGCAATTTCGCCTATTCTAGATCAGTGATATTATGACTCTCGATCTAATTTGTAGATAATAACAAGCTCTCTTTCGCATTTAAAGTACGAATGTCGAAGACAGTACAGTTTTATAGAGTATGAATAAGAAATATTGAAAATACATATTTCATGAAACAAGTCTCGTGATTCTTATGGCTAAAGTAAATGGAAGTGAATAGAGCTGCATTAGGAATATGAAATCCAATTTTTTTGAAGAATCGTTTGAAATATTAGGAATATATATTTAAAATCGTAGGAATATACATCTGTATCATTGATAACACTTTTATAAAACAGACCGTATGAAAAAATCCATTTTAAACCTATTTATCTGAGTTATTTAAAAATAAATTTTTGTACTGCATATTAATTTTATACAAATGTACATGTTTTTCCAAATATTGTATAAAATTAATATAAATTACAGTATTCTCGAATAGCAGAAATTCATCAAACGAAAATGAATGTAAAGTAATATAATATTTGAAAAATTGTTAATAAATTTATAATCCTTATAAAGGATATAATATTAAGTTTAAATAAATACAATAAGTTTATAATAAAAATTTATTTAATTATAAAATGAGAATTAAAAAAATTAATTTCCTTCGTTTTATTACTTTCAAGATGAATTAAGAATATCTATTTTTGTTTGGAATTTATTAAAATAAAGATAAGTATAAGGTTTAATTTTATATTAAGATACCAAAATCTACATTTTCACAAATAAAATGATTAGTGAATTTAATTTTTACTTTAAATATTAGCTTTCTCAACTTTTATTGAAATTCTCTTTTTATATTAATCATAATATTAACGTAGGATATGTATCCAGTAATCAATTATGATTCTACTTGCAAATTTTAATAATAGCGAATTTCGTTCCGTAAAATTATTCAAATGTAAGAAGATAAATGAATATATTTTGAATATCATTTAATTAATTTTATTAACTTTTTCATATCTGCTTCGCTCTTGATCATAAAAATCATTATTCACGAAAATTTATTATGTATTTTGTTATCTCTATTGCATGTTATAATAAAATGTAACGGTAATTACTTTTTCAAAGTCTAATGCACTAACTTTTTATGCGCTGAATTGAGTATCGAAAAATACATTTCACTTAAACGCTACAAGTACCGATAAATTAATTATGAATTTTCGCATCATATATAAATAATTGGCTCAGTTTAATTAGATTTAAAATTTTTTTAGATTTAGACAGATTAACATCTTTTTAATTAAAAAGTTGTTATCTAAAACTTGACTTATAAAATAAACCTAATGCATCTGATTAATTATTTTTTATTCTTATTGTTAAAATAAATACAATTGTTAAAAATTTGCATTAAAATTTAAAATTAGTTAAAATTTTTTGTTTATTTTAAGAATCCGGTAAAGCTCCAATATATTTCAATAATAAATTATACTTATGAGTTTCTGAACACATTTTTGTAGGTTTATTATAAAATATATTGTATATTTTTAAAGATCGTTGTGCAATAAGAATATAGTACTACAGTAATAGGTATACATTTTTTAACGACAGTTTCTGAAAAATAAAAAAGTAGTTTGTTTACAATTTTTAAAGGAATATCTTGATGAATTGGTAGTAAATATGATTTTTCTAACAAAATACTTCAGAAAATCTTATTATATGTAGATTATTTTATTCCAAGCAAGCAAGTATAATGGTTAAGAATTGAATAAAAAATAAGTAATAAGAAGAGCATCTTATACATATTACATTTCATATTACATATTGAAAATTTGCAGAAAATATTTTCATATTATTATTAAAGCATCCTTTTTAATAGACATCTTTAAAATTTAAAATGTAAGTTTTGAAAAGGAGTACCCTGATAAAGGTTTTCATAAAAATAAAAGAAGTTATTCCATCAAAGAGAGAGTAACGATATTTTCATTTACATTTTATATAAGTTTATATTATAAAGATTAGCTTCAGCGTACTTCAGGTAAAACACGTCTTAAAAATACTGAACTATTTCCAAGAATTTCTAAACGAAAAGATGGAAAAATATAAGAAAAACGAAGTCTAGTTTATTAATCTTATTGAAATTTTTCATAAAGAAATAACGTTCTTTTCAACATTAGGATAAATGATGTTCGATTCACTAAGTACAGATTTTTCTGAGAACATTCATCCATTATATAAAATGTTAATTCTTATAAGAATATCCTGCTTAAGAACTCTTTTCAATATTAGTCTCGTATTATGTCTCACACATTCATCCTTCTAATTAAAAACCTTCGTAGAAACTTACTTGCGTCTCGAGCTCGACTCTTAGTGCCGAGGCACCGAGGGGAATAGCAGTGGGCGAACTTCGGAACTCGATGAGCATCGCCGGACCACGAGCCGTTATCCGCGGCAACAGTCCACCGCAGTAGATGAGCAGGATCGGATCCTCTGCGCGAGGTCCGTCGCGCAGGATCAGTCGGTCCCGCTCCTGGGGACAGTCTTGCCATACGCTGAGGCTTGTGTTCCCCGGAAATGTTCCCCAGCTTCCGCTGCTGCTACTTGAGCCAGATTTCACCGACATCATCGCGTGCTTGCAAGTCGGCACCTACATGGATACACATCGTTTTATACACGTACTGCGTATACGTGATTCTAGTTGAAAATTTCTTCGGATGCCTCTGGAATAGATTTTCTCTTCCAAGGAGAACGAGTTCAACTACGGCATCCTTTTGCGAATTTTGGTGAATCTACTTGGCTTTTCTTTTCTTTTCAATAATCGAGGAATTTTGTGATTTCGATATTTTTCTCATAAGTTATAACTACATGTACATAATGCATGATTTAACCACTTTATATAAATTAAATATCTTTTATAACATTAGAATATTTATAAGTTTTTACTGTGTGGTTTCTGGCAGATAGTTTTTATTTACTTATAGATATATTAGATATCCGATCAATGAATATTGCAAAAATTAAAGTCATTACAGTTAATTGAAAGTAATAATACATTTTGTTACAATTGTGTTTCCTTTGTATTCCAAAAATTATAAGAATACAGACATACACATACATACTTACACACACGTTGATAGTATTTATTATTATAGAAATTGTATGAACCATAAGGTAGAAAGTACGTTGAAACTTTTTCCTCATTAAGTGCAAAATAAAAATCATGCCTTTGCTGTAATTGAATTATAAATTTACTCAAGAATTAGTTTTAGAACTGAAAAACGAAAATTGTTTCTCGTGTTCGTTTTTTATTTTAGTAGTCAGATTTTACATCACTACAAAAAGGTCTTTTTCTTTAAATATAATAAAAGATTGAAGTCAATGCTTAATTTTCTGTAAAAAAGTTCCTTTAAAGTCTATTAATTTATATAGAAATTTAAACGCACCTTCATTATTACTTTTATTTTACTTATATTAACACTGCTTTTAAAAAAACACGCTTTAAAAATAAATACAATTTTATTTATACTTTTCTAGATATTATTTAATTCAAAGTTATTTGAAATTATTAATGTACTGCTGTTTAAGATAAAATAATTTTACAAAAAGTGGAGTAATTTAAATTATTTAATTTTAAGGTAATTAATTTTAATCTTATTCGTATATGATCGATTTAAATACATATTTTAAAAACTCTGATGAAAAAGTGTAAAAATATCTAATGTAAATATTTTATATTCTTGGAATATATTATTTAATTTTTTAAATATTGTTCAAATACTGCTTAAGTTTTCTTTATTTGAAGGAATAAATAAATATTCAAATACTGCTTTATTTGAAAAATAGTAACAAAAATATATCTGAAAGTAGCAAATTCTTTGTTTTTGTTTTTAATTACATTTTTCATTAGCGTTCATATTATGATAAAATTTTCGTGCATATGAAAAACATGTAGTTGCGAATAAATATGAGATATTTTATAGGAATAATTTTGAGAAAATTCTAAATTTTTGTAAAACATATTTATAGAATAATTAAAAATTTATGAAGATATCCTTTTACGTTATGAAAGTTATATTAATAACCTAATTTTATTCGACTGAAAAAATATTTTTCTTTATTTTATACCTATATTAAAGTTCATAATCAGATATATATTATTGCATTTATCGAATAGGAAATTGAAAATTGTACTTGAAACATAAAGCAATATTTGCTTTTAAATGAAAATACATCTTGAAAATTCCGAGTTATTTTTATCTGCTATAAATATAAAATAAATGTTTTACGATTAATATAGTTTTAAAAACAGTTGAACATTAAAACATTTATAATGATGTTTTCAGTTTACTATACTACTAATTATGGTATAAAAATTACTCTAGTTCACGAGGTCTAGATAAGTATTTATAGAATTTGTAATGAAATATAAAACTATTTTCCCTTGTTAAATAAATATATTAAAAAGAAGTTTTGCTTACAGCTGAAAACAAGAAATATTTCGAAAATATTATTGCATGTAGATCATACGTGACAACGATTTGATAAATGACAGTTTTATATTTTACCGAATTCATTTATTCAGTTATTCGAATGAACGCGTCTTACAAGAAGTAAGCCTTTTTCTGGGAAGGTAGAGTAAAAAATTGGTCTAGCGAGAAATAAATGTAAATCAAGTAGATCCCCTTCTTGTAAGAGACAAATTCAGCGCTGTAACATATTCCCAATAGTGTACTCAATGTACATCAAAACACGCGCAATCTCTCCACGTAAAACGAAGAAACCAGGAATAAGAAGCCTCGGAATAATATAAAAGAAAGATTAATTAAGTTAAAAAACTGCACACTTTTCTATATTAGATTAAAAAACTATGCATATCACCTCCTTCTGCCTAAGCGTAATGAGGCAAGTGGCATTCCGCGGATACTCGCCGGGATAGTTGGGGCTCTGCAACCTGCAGGTCTTCTGGTAGCACTCATAGAAATTACGCGAGCAGTAGGTTCCAGGTACAGGCGAGCCTCGTTCAATAGGTGCCTCAGGGCTACCGAGCCTAGCTATCGCCTCGAGTCGCGAGACGAAGCGGTAGCGCAGCCGGAATTCGAAAGGCACGTTCGAAGGCGCGGAGAAGAGTCTTATCGAGGCTGTCACCGTACTCGTCTCGCTGTAATAGCTGGCACGGCCCTCTCCAGATCCACACCACGAGCCACCCGTGAACGGCCTCCCCAGCTCAGCCAACTGCATTGAGCCTGCGACATGGGATTTCAGCTTTACGTCGAGCTACAGCGATGTCTTTTGCTTCCAAGGGAATGTATTTTACTATGACAGTTCTTGCATTCATGTAGATTCGAGAGAAAGCAGCTTCGTCTTTTGCAATAGAGAATTCCCGTTTATTATAAAATGGCGACTTTGGAGCTTTATTTCTTTGTTACGTGTAAATTTCCTTCGTGTTCTCGGGTACTGTCATTTTTTTTTTCTTTATATATTGGATTAAATGAAAGAAGATGTCGTAGCCAGAGAAAGCAGACATTTTCTGACTCGATATTTATGGTTATAGACGCTCGTAATATTTCTAATCGTTGTCTCAAAGAAATTATAATAATTGTCATGGAACGTTAGTACCCAAATTTTCGATAAAATTCAAAATAATTTCAGTTTTATTTAAATAATGCTATAATATTGTATCTATTTTATAATGACAAATTACTTTATTTGTCGGAAATTTATCGTATAATACAAAAAGAACATATTAAAACGAAATATAAATAAATAGTAAGTAGTAATATGCGTGTTTAGTCGGGCAAGAAATCAAAGGTTTAAAACACTTTTCTTTAAATTATATGTTTATATTTAATAAAAAATGTTAATTAGTTCAAACTAAAGAATTAAGTGTAAATTATAATTTATGAATCAAATTATGAAGATGTAAAGCTAATATTAATAGTAGGTTCTCTTACTTAGTGTTCATTTTTTAAAAATCTAGACTGATTAAACTTTTCAACGCTAATTAGGTGCCACGTCTATTGGATTTAATATCACTTGTGTTAAATTGAATTTTTCTCAGTTCTCAATTCAATCTCTTCTATTTCAACGGTTTCAGAGAATAGGTGTCTGTACATCCATTACTCTTACCGAAACAGATGTTCGTATCGTATACTGTATTTGATTCTATTCTTATACAAGAAGAGATCTACTGTCTCTCTTGAAACAAATTAATAGTAAAGTCCTGAGACTTTTAATAATATTTTTAAAATTATTTAGATAAAATAATTAATTTAATATAAAATATTCATCCGTTTGTTCAACCGGTTTAGACTGTTCTGCTTATAAGAGGCTGTTTTATGACTTATGAATAATCGGAAACTAATAAAATATAATGTAAAATTACGAATCTTAAATATTTAAATAAAAATAATTTAAATAAACTAAAAAAGAAAAGAAGATAGAAGCGAATATTAGGCTCACCCTCGGGACAGCTGGCGGTGATGTCTTCCGCTTCTGTGTCGAGTCTTCCGATACTAAAGGCATCCCACAGCAGCTGAACAAGCTCCCCATGACCTTGGCCACCCGCGGTGAATGTCAAGTGACATAGAAAAGGAAGTCTTCCTTCGGCAGGTCGCGGCAAATCTAGTCTATAGATATTTATTTTTGTATTTATCGCAGTAACGTTTTGATGGGTTAATAAATATGTACTTTTCAAATGCAGATATAAAGTTGTTTGGTCTTCTCGTATCAACGATATGCTTTATCATACAAAAGAATTAAAAACAGTATATTTGCTTTTTTATACAATAGTAAAAATTTGATTATTTATTTTCATTGAATATTGTATTAATTTTGTACGGTATAACTGTTAGTTTGCGATTTAAATTTGTTTGAGATCTTGTATATGATAGACATAAAAATTTTTGGTAGTTTACTACACGAAAATTAAATTTAATCTTTAAATTAAAATTTTCATAACAACGGAAATGAAATAGTAAGAGAAAAAGAGATATATTGATACTATCAAGTTGCTTATTAACTTTTACTTCGTTACTCTGCACTTGCTCTTAAAAGAAAAACTATGAGTAATACTCTATAACCGTGAATATTTATTTTCTCACATACTAATGGCAATTCTTTTGTACGATGTGATAAAATTACTCTAATATTTTTTTTCACTAACATGATATTCTTCATTACCAATCAAACATTTTTACTTTTTCCTTGTGATTTTACTATGATATAAATATCAGTACTAAAACATATTTAAGTGAGATATAGAAAAACCTATAAAATAAAAATTATTTTGGGACATAAAATATTAGGGATTTAATTAACTTTTTAGTATTATATTTTGCGTAATCTTATAAATATAAGTTATAAATTGGATAAATACCTAATTTATGACGGTTGATATAATTTGACATTTTAGTACAATTATAATTGCACTTTAAAGATATAAGGAGCAAGCGAGCTGTCAGTTTATAACACAAATTTACCACGTACTTCTTAACTCTGTAGTGATGTATATTTAATAAGTTTTATTTAGATGTTATTATTTCATAATGAGAGAGAAATTACTTTAAGATGCATACATTTTATGATTTGAAGTTAAATTAATATCGTTATGTATCCTTTCATTGTATAATAAAGACCATGTAAGTAATTTACTGTAAATGTTTTCTTTTCTTTTTAATTACAGTTTTCATTTATTCAAAGATATAAGTTCAAAACTATTTGTTAGTTTTAGTATACTAATATTACAAATCAATATGGAAGTATTTAAATTTGTTTAATACACAAAATTGAAATTTCAGTTTATTTTTTGCATAAAGAAGAAAATTTATATAAAGTATCGTTTCTTTATAATTTTATTTATACCGTTCGTATATAGTATAATTAGTAAATTATGAAAATTTTTGTTATAACTACTGTATTACAAATTTAGGATACTTAGAATTATTTAATGTGCTTGGGAATAATTCTAATTCTAATTGGCAATTTAATGAATAAATTATTTTCTGTAGTGTTAAATATAATATTATCTGCATTTTAGATAAGTTTTAAAATAGATTTCAACATATATTTATGCAAAGTAAATTAAACTCGCTATTTTTATATTATCAAGTTTTCTTCATGCAATTTAAAACAATTTAATCTTCCAACAAAAAGTGCAGCCCAGTACCGTCATAAAAGCTTCATATCAGTCACATTCTTGTTCATAAGTCGTAATACAATTTATCAATATACTCGTACCATGCAGTGCACATTACAACCCCCGCCAACTCCTGACTCCCGCTATAATCCCGTAATACGTTTTCCTGTCCTCACCTGTAGGTTCTACCTTCGCGCCCATGATAGGTGCGGTTGCAGGGTGTACAAAGGGCGGGTTCGTCGCTGCCGTCGCCACAGTCGTCGACGCCGTTGCAGTAAGCATCCACGGGAACACAGTGACCTGCCTTGCAACTGAGCTCCGCTAGGCCGCAACTCGCCGACCAGACATCTGTTACCAACCAGCCGGCAATCAGCAATAGCGATAGACTCAGGAGCATCTGCGGACGAGGAAGACGATGCCGTGATCCGGCATCGGTTGCTTCTTTCTGAAATAGACGAGCAAAAACGGATTATCGGGTTATTGGTAAAGTAGATTCCGATTGATTATTTAACATTTTAATCGGTTGCAATATTTATGATCTCTTATTAATTAAACTTAGAATTGGTTGGTAATGTAAGATGACAAATACAATGTGCGCATTTACTTGGTCTTCCAGTAATGACTACGTGTGGCTAAGTATGCGTAGAAATTAAGTATGACTAGGTGAACTTTAACGAAATTCTGCACACTTTCTTAAAATAAGATCAATTATTATGTATTAAATGATTTAGAGATATTTCATATTAATTTTTGGAGTTTTGCTTTTATTTTAAATAATATTTTAAGGATATTTCTTTGATTTATAAAAAGTATCAATTACTATTTAGATAAGCTCATTTCTACGAAGCCACAATTGTTTATGTTTGAAACTACATTTTACTGATTCCTTACATTTCGATAAAAGGTAATAAAAACTGCAATAAACTTACAATTACTCAATATACAAAGTAATCAATTGCAGTACTAAGATTTATTTTCTCTGAATAGTTTTCTAAAGTATATACTCGTAAACTATAGCTGATTAGAAATCAATATACATATATTAAAACAAAATTTTATATAGATTCTTGATAAATCAAATAACGAGGAGACTGTGTTATACCGTTTTAATATAATATTTTGTACGAATATAAGTTATTACATTTTTCTATTAAATTTATTACACGTTATGTTCATAGAGATATAAGTTATTACTTATTTTGCAAAACTAAGAAAATTCTAAATATAACGGATATTAATAAACATAAATATGGAACCTGACATAATACATAAGCGAAAGATAAAAATTGTCTGAAATTCTTCTCTTTAAGGGTTTAATTGTTTAAATTAATCAAAAATATTATATAACTATAATAATAATACTACAAGTTTTTCCTCTTATACGTCTATAAATACTTTTCTCTAAAACATTTAGATAGCTTAGTACAATAAAACAGTTACTTCGTCTAAGAATACGAGAATCGTTGCAGATCCTATCATTTGAAGTCACATTAGCGTTGATTATATGAGCTCGATTGGATTTCAAGACGCAATTAAATTCGAAGTTCGAAGTCAAATTCAACCTAATGACGTCACTTATTAAGAAACGTCAGCGTGGTAAGCCTGACAAGCATGTGAGGATTTCTAAAGGATATGAATGAATCGATTGGTCTGGCAGAAGCCTGATTGGGTTATTGTTAGTGCCTCAGGAATGTAGTCGTAAGTTCCTAATTTACGAGGCCAGATGCGACATACGACGAGCTCTATTGAGTAGAGATACAAAATTTTATTGCCATGATAAGAGTATTTGAACATATGATAATTTACTACTGAGATGTTAATTAATGTGTATTACACAGAGATATAAACTTAGTTACACGTGTACAATTTTACATATGACTAGTATGCATATTTTTGGAATATTTTAATATATCTTATCAGTTATATAAATAGATTATCACATTTGATATAAAAACTTACATTATATACATTTTTTACTTTTGCGTAAGTTCTAAGTAATATATATGGATCACTATTCTTACAATTTTCAATAATATTTATATATTATACTAAATTTAAAAGGCTTAAAATGAAAAAATTCATGTGATGTAATTTGTGAAAATATTTTTTTATTAGATTGACAAATGTAATTAATAAAAGTTTTGGTAGAATTCACATACTTTCAAGCATTTTAGAAGTAGTTTGTTGATTAGATAAATCAAAAATTAAAACTACATATATTTTTTATCTGTATCATTTCATAATAAAATTTGCAGCTTTATGATAGATATTTACATTATATATTTAAATTTAGATAGTGTTGAAAAAAAACTGTGAAAATTCCAGATTGAAAAAACATAAGATAAAGTATACAAACATTGACGATTTCTATATCTTCTCTAATACGAGTGTATTTGAACAGTCGAACATCGAGTTGGATTCCTTATAATCTGTCTAGTAAGGTTCGTGAGGGTTAAATCGAAGTTCCAGATCTTGGAAAATTATACGATAGGGGAGCCAAGTGCATCCAGATCGAAAAAAATAGTAGAAGAAAAGAAGTATAAATTATGCGTGTAAGTGCATCCATGTAAATCTGCATCACATATTGTAACATTTGAACTCTTATTGAAAATTCCTCCCTGAGCTTTTCTATCAGATTTATCCACATATTACATGCTCATTTGAAAATTGACTGTTAAAAATCCTTTAGATCTTAATGTGTACAATTAAGATTAAATAAAAGATTAAATGAATAAAAATAATAAATCCATTTTTATTCAATTCCATTGTATTTTGGTATCACTTACATTGTATTGCATTCTTTCAAGATATCACATCTTATTTATCAGAATTTAATATCTAAGATTAATATAAGTTTATGCACAGATCTCCTTTAACCATATAATTTAATAAATATAATATTTTGTATTTAAATATATAGTTCTGAACTTCTTTTACAAATTTCTCAAAAATTCACTATTCCTGTTTTAACTTATAAATATATACAAAATATACTAACTCATATTGCACAAAATTAAAGATTTGATTGTCGTTTTCATTTAAAACGTTAGTCTGTCTTTCACTGATTTTCTTGTTTAACTTCTTGCTCTACTTGAAATTGATGAGTCTACGCGCTCATTTAATTAATTTGCTGCTTTTACGCCCTACTTCGGTGTTGTTGTTACACATGACAAAATTACCCTTATTAGAGCACTTGACAATAGAAAATCCAATTTAAAATTAATACTTTGGAAAATTTGTTAATGTTTACCGATTCGTGTTTCAATAATAAGTACACTACATTCAATTACTTTACTGACTAAATTCAAGTTAAACATATGTATATTATACAAGAGAAATAAGTTTATTTCAAGTATAACGTAAAGTAAGTACATAAGAGAAAGTTATAATATTATTATTGAACAGTTTACGCTTGAAATATTTTAATGTAAAATTACATAAAACAATGTAAACGATTATTTTAATGAAAATTTCATTTTAAGAGTAAATTGATATTTAAATACCAAAATATTGTTTGGTATTTATTACCAAAATATTCTACTCTGAAATTAATTTTTTTATGTATAATGTATTAAAATGGAACATTTTATTTAATCGAAGAAGCAAATTTACCATTTTCTTCTAAAAAATCATATTAAAAATTGTAATACATTATTTCTAATTACTTCCTTCCAACATGAAATAATTATAACTTTTAGAAAATTCTGTACATAAAAAAATAACGAAACTAGACTAATTTAATGTTCGTATTAAAATATTTTATTATATATAAAAATAACAAAAATCGTTATTTAAATAACCTTCATAGCCGACCCAATTTATGCCGAGACTTAAAAGAACAACAAAACTCTGTTCAATAGCTGAAGTTGATAATATATGTGGTTTTAAGTATATCCCTATCAAATAAAATTACCCTATTGGTTACATGAAACTCGATACATTAAAAGGAAAATTTAGAGTATTAGGTCAATGAGAAGAAAAATTCAATATTCAGTAAAATTTTTATTTTTTTTTTAATTATCAAGTATATGCTACTTTCAAAATTCCATAGTTAAAATATGTTATTTTATACAATTTCTTGCAGTATTGAATTCCTATTGTATATTTATTTTTAAAAGTAAAAATTTTGTTTTTAATGATAAATTATAAAATGTTTAAAATAGATTTTAAATAGTATTAGAATGGATGAATATACAAAAATGAAAAAAGTCTTTGTAAATATTTTATAAAATATTTAATTTTATTTTAATAATGATTATCTTTTCTTAAATCAATTTATAAAATTTATATTAGAATAGAATACTTGATTAATGAAAAAAAGTTTTCAATAATAAGCTAAATCTGACTTTGAACTTTTAAAAAGATCCTGAAATTCCTTTCGAAATATCTTTGTATTTTTCAGACCAAATAATTAATAAATTATAAACACAGTGGTAGACAAAAAATAATTTAAAATCTTTCGTTCTTTAAGAACAATTTTTTTTTATACTTGGACATCCTTTTTTCTTTATTAATAAATATTTCATAATTGATACTTTGACGTTTATCTGACGAAGATGGTAAATCATTTTCGAATATATTAGTTAATTAAAATGTGAACGTAATACAATTATCAGCAGTAGAGTAATGAAGTTTTGCAAAGAATATCACAAAAGTTAAACTATTTGCTATATTAATATTGTACTAATAGAATGTAAATGACTAGAAAATGGTATTTTTTCCTAGAGGAATGAATTTTTTATCACAAATTTTTTAATATTATTTTTCTAGTTGAATGAAACGTTAGAATATTGTTCATTATAAATGTAAGTTATAATATTTGTTTTTCTAAACTATAACAACCACGTTATTTTGGAAATACTTATGTTGATTGAAATAACAAAGTGCAATTTGTTAAATATTAAATTAATGAGGTAGTTTTTATTTATTTAAGTTGGGGAGTAACTCAATTTAATGTATAAAATAAAGTATTACTGAAACATTTTTTACTTACTAAAATATTAACTTACTGCAATAAATTAGAATACATGGATTAATATAGAGTAATATTTTGGTTTTAAATTATTTTAATATTTCTTGTATCCTAAACCTTTTACCTTGAAAATGATTAAATTAATAAATTTAATTAATAAGAAATATATTACAGCACTTTGAAACTAACTGCATTTTTTAATGTTTAAAATATAAAAAATATTAGTTACTTGTTCTTAATTCTTAGACATCAGCTTTTAAAGGTATAGACATAAATTCTAAATAGTTGGATAGAAATAATTTTTGTAATGGTGATAATTTCTGTTGATCTGTCATTAATATAAGTAATTTAAGTGAAAAATGATAGTTTTTCATATTTTTTTATAATGTGACAAAGTGAGCAAATGAAATTTTATCTAACTAATTAGTTTAGTGACTTTCCTTTCTAAATAAATGAAAAATGTTCCAATAATAAAAAATACTTTTAGGAAGCTAGGTTCCTTTTATATAAATATAACATAAACTATTATTTATATAATAAATTAAATTTTTATGTATAAACCTTTCTTTGTAATTACAGGTAATTATATGTCTGTATATATATATATAGAGGTACCTGCGCGAAAGTATTACTCATATAAGTATATAAATTTGTACTGCATATCAATTTAGTATCTGGTCTTTTCGAAATTTTCAAAAATTAATTTTCGATTTTGTTGTATTATTGTGGTATTGCTTTTGTTGTTTCTTTGTTGGTTGATAATAAGTGATAAAATTGATTAATTTTAAAGAAAATTGTAATACACTTTTGTATATTGCACTTTTTGTTTTTCCGCATCATAGTTTCAGATTTTCTATAGGTACGTGGATCTATGCAAATTTATATTAACAGATGTGTTACGTACATTTGTAACCGATTTCTTTTCGTGTGTGTCTCTCTGTATTTCACCAGTTGTGCTACCGTCATATCGCATTTTGATAATGCTACTACTTTTATTTTCCGATTGGTATACGGAGCAATTACTCATGGTTTTAAATGTAATTACTTTTAAGTGACATCAAATCTGGAATATCCCCAAAAGGTTTCATGCCAGAAAATAGAGATTTAAGATTGTGTGATAAAATTTGTATTAGATACTGTCACCTTTTATCATAAATGAATAGCAAGCTCTTTGATTTTCTTGAAATACAAATATCTCATCATTCAGCGAAGTAGTTTGTGAAAAAGCATATAAATAAATGAAATTATTTGCAAATATTAAAAAAAGTACATTTATATTTAACATTTATATTAATAGTGAATATATGTTATTTAGGTCAAGTGAGCGTATATAGTCATTTATATGCTTATGTTTTAACGTTAATAATTTCATCTTTCGTATCTTGGCTGAAAGTGTTATAAATATACTTCGAATGTTACTTTCTATAAATGTTCATTTATAGTGTAATGTAAATACATTGCATTATAAATGCAAATATGAGATTAGTTTTTTCTAGAACTAATATTATTTTAGTTATTGTATGGATGTTTGTAATGATGTTAACGTTTACATTTTATGTAAAGGATTACTTAATAATATTTTAAAGGACATTGAAATTTATTAGGAACTATAAGGAATATATATTGAAAAAAGCATATTTTCTTTAATCATAGATGTTAAATATCAAAGTATACAAAATTAAATACATAGATTGTTTGAATTTACATTGTAAAATGTGATTTGTAATAAAGTCGTAGTTAAATTGATAACACAGATAATAAAAATATGAGATACTATAATATAAGTTTATAAAGTGCAATTATAATATTGTGCTCCAGTTGTAAAATATTGTTTTCACGTTTACAAAAAAAAAATATTAAAAAAGTATATTTGTTCTCCGAAATTATTTGAATACACCTACATAAGTAGTACATTCTATTAAATCTATTTATTCTTATGAATATCGATACGAGAGCGTTTAATGATAATCTATTGCTTAATAAATTTGTAATATGATTATGAATTTTTATTGATAATACTTTAAATATATTTATCGAATAAAAATTGAAATTTTACCTAGCAAATTAAATAACTTATGCTTTGATTTATTTTCCAGCTGTTAATATTTACACAACAAAATAAATACAAATTAAATTTCTAAGAGACAGTACTAGGGAAAATCTTTTGAGGAAGACTTACTTCTCCTAAAATAATTCAAAAGTTTTTATTCTTAAAAGAAAATTAATTTTTAGAAATTAATTAACTAGAAACTGCTAATTTCATAGAAGAAATTTATATTACCGTATATTTTATATACTCATGAGTAATAAATATTTTGATTACAATTTTTATTTTTTTAATATTTTTTATTAATAATCTAAATACATAATTTAAATTCAATCATAATATATTACTATAAATATAATTAAATTTAAGTAAATACGTATCAAGTAAGTAATACTCCACAAATGCAACAATATTTAAATTAAATATCCTGTTTTCATTCGAACTGAGAATTTTATTTTAGAATAGAAATGTCACTCTACTAATTCAATCAACAGTATTAATTATTTTTAATTACTTAATTCAGTAAGTATACATAATTCTTAATGTTCTATTTCAAAAGTTATCATTTTTAATTTACACTATAAAATGAATGTAGAAAGAAGTAAATATGCTGAAAGATAAAAGTCCTTTTCATTATCTTGAAATTTGTAGCTGTACAAAGTGAAACTACAAAGTTAGAGTTTTTTTGAATTCGAACTGAAAATAATGATATAAAAAATGTATTAATATTGTTTAAATAACCCTGTAAAAAATATAGATAAATTACTAAATATATTGATGTCATATAGAATCTGTATACATAAATGTACAACAAGAACATACATACAAAATTAGAAATCAATTATATAAACCAAAAAGAAATTTTCATTTATTAACATTAAGCTTTTATAGTGAAAGATAAATCTATATATTTAATAGTAATTTTCTCTTTTTCGAATCGAAAATGTTAATGTACTAATAATTCTTTTCTATGCTATTATCATGCGAATCGAAAATTTCTATAACTTTTTTAATTTTCGAGATATTTAAAAATTTGAATTAATATGCAATGTCTTTTATTATAAAACGAAATTATTTTAATTTTAATTTTAGTTTTAATGACTTTAATTTAATTTGAAAATTATGTTAGAATCATAATAAATAAAAGGTTTTTAAAGATTTAATATTGCATAAGAACAAACTATATTTAATTAATTATAAGAAAAAATATTTTACAAAATATTTCAGTAGTACATTTATTCTTAGATATTTTTATTGTCATTCTTAAATTTTATTAAAGTGTCACTTTAAATATTAAGTATAACTAATACCGTATATATTCAATAGATTAAAGAATCTACAAACGAATCTAGGACGGATGTATAGGATGTTTTACATTTTCAATAAAATAGTAAATATTCTTATTACATATATACCATACAATACTTTTGATTAAATAATTCTTATTTAAATTAAAGTAAAATTGAAATCTCTAGAGTTGAAAGATTTTACCAATATTATATTTCGATCAGCAGAAAAATAATAGACCAAATTAATTTTTTTTTCATATTCCATCCTCTGTAGTTTTTTCATTTTAAATAAAAAATTTTATTTAATTAAATGAAGTCTTTTTTTTCAAGTACAAATTATAATAATAAATTACTCAAAGACATTTATGTAAATTTAAAGAATTTTTAATTCTCAGAAAATCTATAGTATGAAAGATAAGTAAATATACCTAAAATGTTTGAAGCTTTGAACATCTCTACTTAATAAATATATAATTCTCATAAGATATTCAAAGAAAAGTATCGCTATCATTCATATTGGTATTGAACGGTAATGAAGGAATTGAATAGCACATTTTAATGTACCGCACAATAATATTTTATCGCGATTTGAACGTCTTTTTACGTTGATTTACTCCGTTGGTTGAAATCCAACTCTTGAATTACTCACACACAGATTAAAACCAGTTAAAATAATAAAAGATTATTAATAAAAAGGCAAAGATTAAAACTGTATAAGTATGATAGGCAATTTACATAACAAGTTTTAAATAAGTACATACACATTCATATTATTCATAAAAATTAATATATATGATATTTATTATTTTCGGTTACTTAATGAATATAAATATTAAATAAGTTTATGATTAATATGAAAAATCATAAATTAACGGTTACTTCAGCACATTTAGAACATTAAAAAGGAAATAAAAAATTAGAGATTTATTTTATAAAATTGAAAAGCTACGTGCTTTCAAACGAGTTTTGAAGTCACGTGCAGCTAGAAATTCTGGTACTTTAATTACCTTTATAGTTGTTTTCAGTAAATTATAAAAGTTCCTTGCGCGTTATTTGAGAACGGTACTTTATGTTTTGATAGAGAAGGGGAATTTCCAACACTCTGTATGTAATTTAATATATTTTCAATTACAGAAGAGATGAATATTAAAAATGTAAATTGACTATGTAAATATAAAAATAGCAAGTTTGCTGAGAAAAATGGATCATACGACGTTATTTAACTTGCCAGCAAGAAACTTGGCATACAAATACGAACTTACACGAAGTGCAAGAAAAAATATAACGACCTTTCACTAATAATGTTACAATTCGATCAATGTTTTAAAAATTAAAATGTAGATTTATAAGTATTTTCAAATTTCTTTTGTTGCAAATAAAAAAAAAACGCCGTTGAAAATGTCTTTCACTTGTGTCAGTGTCATTTAACAAAAATTTTTTACAAGGAAAAAAAGATATTTTTCTTCAATTTTCTATAACTATGTGGAATAAATTATCTCAATACACATATTACTTATATTATTATAATATGTCATACTAAACCTGTTGCAATTAATGAAAAAAGAAGTGATTGATAAAGCAATAAAAATGCTTAAGAGTACAAAGTAAAATAAATGATATAATAAAGTACTGTTTGCCTGAAAATTAATAATTAAGGATGGAAGAAATCTGAGAGAGTGCAATACAATGATAGTAAAACACTTATGCACAGAACTACTTTGAACGACCTTAACGAGCGCTAAAATTGCATTTACAGGCTAAACAAAATAAGTATGTTAACAGACTAGGCAATATCTTGAAAAGTAAAGTGTGTTTTATAAATGGTTTTAAAAATGAGCGTTATTTTAGTAAAGTGTTTCAAAAGCAGAGATACCATAAAAATAAAGAAGATTGTCAAGAAGGAGAAGTCGTTCTTCTGCTTTCAAATTGATGAAATGTAGTCGTGCGCGCTAAATCGCCCAAGAAATAAAAATATGCTGTCGTTTACAATGCACAAAAGGCCTTAGGTAAGTGTGACGTTTTCAAGTGTATTCGGATGAATATACAACAGAAACTCCCAGTTTATCTCACCAAATCTGCCAATTTTTATTTGCAACGCAAAGAAATCCGCCCGACGTTATAAATCCAATGAGATTGTATGTGGTGGTATTTTTTATGAATGTATATATGATAGTATATATGCTGAATAGACGGAATTTTTCTGAACAGATAAGGATCGCAGTACGGCAGTGATCCTCTTCTCTAAGATTTTAAATGACTCACTTGTAAGGCTGGTTAAAATTTATGAGGTTATATTACCTTGAACTTTCTTTTTTATTATAAAACTCAGTATTAAACTGTTTTGTTATAGATATTCTTTATAACCATAAAGCTTCAAATTGAAGTTATTGTTAAAACTTTATTACGTTAAAACTTAAAATACTTGAGATACTTTCCGATGTGAAATATTTTAATATGGAGATCGTTTAAAAAAATTTTTTGAAGTTCACAGTCTTGAATAATTTTTTAAACCAAATTTTATGACAAAAAACACATATTATTTACTTTAATAATGAAGTTTTATTTATTTTCATATTAAATTTTAACATTTTGATTAAGGAAGAAAAATGAAGAAAAATATTTTGTACTGTGGAAGCATCAAATTACTTTATCATTATTAATGGTTTCCATTGATTTATAAACAAAACAAATATGTTTATTTCTTTAAAATCTTTATCATGTAATTTATTATATACGTTATAATTTTAACAATTCTAATTTTTACTCTAAAATTTAAACTAGTTTTTATTGATTTTCAATCAACATACATGTATAAAAATTATATACAAATATAAAAAATAAAGATACATGTATAAAAATTATATACAAATATGCATAATTTTGATACATATATAACAATATAAATAGTAATGCAGAGTATATAGATAAATATTATACTGGTATCACAACTTTTCAACGAAAAGTATATATAAAAAATTGAATTTATATATTTTTTATACATGATAAAAATATTTTCATTTACTTTAATATATATATAATTTTCTCATCTGAAGATTAAAACCGGCGACACGGATTAATAAAGTTGACTCAGATAAAATCAAGAAGAAAATGTGTATTTAGTAATGTTTAAAAGACATGTATGAAATTAATAAAAGAAAAATAATTCTAAATGAGCTGGTATTTTAGTGATTTTTTCGTTACGAATTAATAAATCGATGCTCTGGTTATTTCTGTAATAAATATTTTTCTTTCAAATATAATTTGAAATTAGAAAATATAAATATATTATTATTTATTTTCAAAAAGTTATTTAAAAGATTCATTAAAAATATTCATGAATATAAATATTCAAGTTTGAGAAAGCCGAAAACAAATTTCTTGGCATTTTCCTGGGTATTCAACCCGTGCTTATTCCCATTGTCTACGTATTGACAGTAAAAGTGTAGGACGGTCGCCATTATAAGTTTGGATTGATTATATATACGAGGTCCTGCCTGGGTGACATTATTCTCACACCGTGATGCTGGTGATTTTTCTTCTATTGGGACTGCAGGCACTCCTGATTTAAGTGCTTTGAGGAAGCATTTTTTATTTACTCTTCTCAATGCGTCGTCGACTTGCAAGTTACAGGTTTATACATACAATATTGATGAGATGAAATTTGAAATAAAATACGTTGTGGTTTTATATGTCTGGTATACGTCCATTTATATTTAATAATTATTATAATATTATGATAGTATTATAATTGTTACGATACATAATATTTAATGAAATATTGTAAATTTTATGGAAAAATTTTGTTATAAATAACTCTGTTATTTGTAAAGAGAATATTATTATTAGTGACTTCTGCTATTTTTATGTAAGTATAATTTTTGGTAAAAAATATTAAAATAAAAATGTTTATATTATTAGAAGAATTCGATAATTATATTTAAAATTATTCATTTATATTTAAAATAAATGATGTGTTATTGTAGGACAAAAATTAATTTTATACTCTACATAAGTAAGTTCCCTTATTGTTATGATTATGAATATTTTCAAAAGTTATTTAATGTAAGACAGGAAAACTATTTTTAAATGTATATTCATATAAGAAACATACGTTATTTTAGATATTATTGAAATGTTATAAAGTTAGTGTAATATATTAAATATTGGTAAGTTTAATAAATTACGGAACTATTCAATTATGTTTTATAAGATCGAATTTGACAATATTGAGATATCATCTAATTTTCATTGTTAATTATGATTTTCATATTGCAGTTTATTTTTTTGTATTTAGATAAGTTTAAGTTTTTGTATTTAGATAAAAATCTACTGATATTTGTAAAATGAATCTATAAGTTACATGCGGGTTAACTAAATGAGTATCGATACTGTCTTTTCTCTATAGATGGTAAACAACAATTTTAGGCGTCATTAAAATAATTTCAACTACTTATGGTAAGAAGATGAAGATAATCGGTGGTCAGGATACAAATATAATTGAATTCCCATATTTAGCATCAATAAAACGTCTATCAAACGACCATCATGTATGTGGCTGTTGAATAATAAATAATCGATATATCTTTACGGCAAGTCATTATATTTATGAGAGTGTGTGGTTTCAATCAGATATGAAGATCCACGTAGGAACAGCTTGTTTATCGGACAACGTTACAACTTACTTTCTCCTTATTGGAGTATGCTTGATATTAAATCTTATAGAAATATTAAACTTTAATAAATGTTCTTTTAATATCTAACATATTTATATTTAAAATCAATGAATAAATTATTCATTTTCGCTCAAATAAATCTATAATATAACATATTTTATATGGATATTTTTTGAGAATTTGAATTGTTATAAAAATATTTATCAAGGCAGAGTTCCTAAAGTGTGTTCCTAAGCGTACAAATAATTAATGAAAAATAAATACTTTTCAAACATGGCTTTACTTAATTTTTCTTGAAAGAAATAGTTTTTATAAATCCAAGGTTTTATTCGATTTAATAAATTTTAAGACAAAGTGAATTTTGGAGTGAATGATTGGGGAGTGACAACTTTTTCATCTATTCTTCCTTCTAATAAACTGTAAAAGATATGGATGCTAGATTTTGAAAGTAAATTATGTGATTTAATTTCATTTCAATTAATGATAATAAATTTTGCGATAATAAAAAAGAAGGAGTGGAATCATGCATTGTACGTATTTATTTAATTAAATAGTTTCCACTAATATTGATATAAATTAATTTGACTACATTATTTTATATATTTCAATTATTAAGAAACTTAATTCATAATTTAGAATAAAACAAGCAAATAAAAAAAATTTATATTCCAAAAATCATAAGTACGCAGGTATCTTTTATATTATATACCTTTAAATTATTTAGTTTTCATTAATTTTGAATGTGATATTTCTTATTTTTATTTTTAAGTATATATTTAAGATTTAAATATCAGTGGATCAAATATCAATGAGTAAAATATGAAAAAGCCTATATATAATTTTATTTTTATATTTACAAGGTGGTAGTGGTGATCCATTGATTAGTGATGGCGCAGTTATTGGTAGAGTGTCAATAAGTATTTCATATGCCACCGGTGTACCTGATATATACACTAGAGTTTTTACGAATATGGATTTTATTCTAAAAGCTCTAGAAAGTCTATAATACTTTCAACAATTTTTCACATAAACATAAAATTTTTAAAATATCCATTATATTGCTATGAAATTTAATAATTATTAGTAAATATTATTATTAATAACTTAAATTACGTTATGTAACATTTTCATTGTAATACGAAACATTCCTAGTCATCCTAACATTTTTTATTTTATAGTTAAAATTGTGGGCATTTTTTGTAAGTTTTATCTATTATCTATTATCTATTATCCATTTATTATTAAAAATATAATTTTCTTAAAATTTTTTTTAGAATAGTAATGGCAAATGCAATTTTATTTTACTGATTTTTTTAAGTAACTATAATATGATATTTTACTTATTACTAAAAAGAGGAAATGTACAGCATTTGAAATTTAATACTTTTTAGTACACTAAATACCAAAATTTAAAATCTCTCATACAAGTTTCATTTAAAAAATTATTTAAAATTTATCCAGAAAAAGTTTTAATTTTTTGTAATGTCATAATATATATTTTGAACATTTTAGAACAGTATAATCTTCATAGCAATTTAATTTTTTAATTTAATTATTAATATGTCTTGTTTAATTTTTAATATATCTTTTAAGTAATTATTTTATATAGTTGAATTAACTATAGTAGCAAATAAAAAAGCACGCGAATTTTGTATTTTTGATAAAAATTGAAGATATTTTCATAAGTTTGTTATTTAGGAAAATTTTTTAATTTTAATAAAAATAATAAGGAAATTAATATTTTTAATAATACCTAATAGAGCAAGTGCATGAAAATGAATATATTACATTGAATATTTTGTAACTAGTTAAGGGAAATATTTTGTAGTTTAATAAAATGTAAAATTATATTTTTTTATTTAAAATTCATAAGATAATTATACAGTTATATTAATATTTTGGATTAATATATAATTCTACAAAATAATTCAAATACTCTTTAATAACGATTGATCAACGTATTCATTTGAACTCACTATCACTTAACAGATGCTAGATACAGAGAAGGATAAAAAGTAATACGTAGTAAAAACATATATTTTTAGTAGATTTTATATACACATGTTAAATAAAATTTATGAACCCATATTGTTTTTTTAGATCTTTCTAAATATTTAAGAAGAAGCTAAATATTTAACAAGAACTTTATTTGAAAAAATTAATTCTCATTTTTTCATCTTATATTCTTTAAATTTCTTACAACGTACATTTTGAGAGAAACCACGATTATTTTTTTGTTGTTTAAAATGAAAATGTGCAAGACTTTTTTGACTCGCCAAGCTATGAAAGTTAAATTTAATTTGAAAAATGAGTACATTTACTTGTATACAGAAATAAATAAAAATGCTACAAATATCTTATTGTTATATAAAATAGTAGTCCATGTTGTAATGAAAATTCTTCTGAAAACTTAGCCTAAGAAGATATATAAGTGATATCGATATGCCATAAGTGTTATTTTTTTACGATACACCAATGTTTTTTGCTTTTCTCTCTTCCAAATTTTTAATGCTACATACTATAATTCTCTTAGCTCCACTACTGGTTCAGCAACCATGATTCAATTTCTAAAGTTCTGTATCTGTGGGTATTAATTTCTGGATATCGAGAAACTGTTTCGCGCTTAATCTGATGAGTTTAACTTACTGCAATCAATGACCTTTTATGACTTTTTACTGAATAAATTGCGAATATGGCTACCTTACGTTTTGTATTTTTACTTATACTTTCATATCATCAGTAATTACTTAACGTTTCCTTACACTTTTACATTTATTATAATCGATGTTTATTAAATTTCAAAACAATTTCAAAATTACAAAAAGGCTCTCTTTGCGCAATAAAAAAAGTCGTTTAATACAAGAGCAAATAAATGTTTACGAACTTGTATATCCGCGAATTAAATTTAGATGTTATAGCATCCTGGCGTAATTCTTGAAATCTGATATTATATTATATTATACTATTATACTATTATACTATTATATTACACTTATTATATTATATTGATACAAGCGACTCTCAATGTATTAAGAGTACATTGAGTACATATATATATATACTCTGAAATGTGTTAGAATATTTCTACAAGTATCTGACTTGTTTTATGTTGTTTCATGCTATGTGTGGACTTCTATTACCTAACATGAATTTCAACAAGCAAAATTTAATACGATCTCTAGGTTAATTAATCTAGAATTTTCAGGATTCTTTAATTTCAATATGTATGAATCTAGTCGTCTATTTTGAAAATAACTTCGCCTATATAAACATCCAAACTTGTTTAATTTTTTCATAATTTATATATGACGTTATAGTGAACATCTGCAAGCCTGTGCGAAGAAAACATGTTGAAAAAACGTATGCTTAAACGTTTAATAACAAAATTTAATAAAATACAGTATTTAAGGAACGAATAAAATACAGTATTTAAAGAACGAATGAAGAAAATACTATAGGTTGTAATATTTTTTGGAGTTTTTAAATTAATATATATTTAATTAAAATATTTTAGTTTTTATGATAAATTTTGAGTAATAAACCGTGGTGACTGTCTCACTCAACTTTTATTAATGTGAAATGAAAACTGAGATTTAGTAACTTTATTTTTCTTTAACCATTGAAGATTCTAAGATCACAAAATATATTATCCTTATAATTCTATAGTATTAAAAAAATTATGATAGCTACTTATGAATGGAATTAAATTTCATTAGATGCGTATACCTACTCATAATAATAAAAAATGCCTATCGTGAGAATACAAAGTTAATTAAATATTATAGATTTCAATTTTATAGAGTCGTGGTATTTCGATATTTAGAAAAGAAATTTTACATTAAATATTTAAAAAAGAATAAAACAATTCCTATTATTTATAAATGATTTGTAAAAATATACTTTTGAACGCTTTCAGTCATATTCATAGCGAATATTCATTATTCATTTTTTAATTGTAAAATGCTATTAACGTGTAGTCTTAAAATAAAATTCATAATTTTAATTATTGTATTGAAATATTGTAAAACGTATACATTTAATCTGTGTATATGTATGTATATATATAAAATAAATATTTGAGATTAAAATTCTGTTATTTTAATTATATTTAATATCAATATCGACGATAAGAATACAAAATTTCTTTATTATATGTACAAATTAAGACTTAAGTTTAATTTAAAATTGAACAAGTCAGTTAGATTTATGATGTGTGATAAAAAATTATCATTTATTCGATATGATTATTTGCATTTAACTAAAACTAATTCTTATTAAATACAAGAGTTATTCTAACGTTTACTCATATTTATAACAATTTTTTTGAAAATGCATGTTCTGCAAAAAATATTCATAATGAAAAAAGTAGTATAAATTTTAATAGTGTATTTAGCAATACCTTAATATGTTTTTCAGGAAGGAAATAAATAGAGCCAGAATATGAAAAATGCAAAAATAAAGTAACATTGTTTTAAAACTATTATAAATTCATTTTAATTACATTATCATTAGTCATTTTAAATTTTTCTTGTAATATCATTTGAATCATCAATTCAAATAAAGTTTTCAACTAGTTAAAGAATTTTTTATTCTTTACGAATTTAAATGTAAATGAGAATTCATATCATTTTTTCGTTTATTTATGTAAACATCATACCTGATTAATTTAAGGAAAAATACACGTATGAATGAAAAAGAATAAAATAATCAGTTGGGTTAATAATTATAACCAATTATTGATTAGTTAGTTTATATAATTTACTACATAAAGTTCTTTTAGAAGGTTTTAGTTTCATTTGAATACTTGTAAGCTATAATGTCTCTGCAAATTTTTATTTGCTTATGCCTTTCAATTTGTGTTCGTAAGTTAATTTTGATTTGACAATTTTTGCGTTAATATTTTTCAAATTAAATATTAAATTATATAATATCTTAATATTTTAATATTTTAATGTAGTATAATATTCAAACACATTCGATATTCGAATAATAGATCGCATTTATTTATGGATTTAGGAAAATATAAAGTTGTTTTCAAATTATATAAGTTTTATTAAAATTGTGAAATATTATACAGAATTTATACTTAATAAATAATGCTTTTTTATACTGTTATCATAAAATATAATTTGTATTAATTTTCATTCTTAGATACACTATTTAAAAATCTAACTAGCATACACTTTTTGGTGTACAAATCATTCTTAATGATGCATCTAAATAGTACTATGTATCTAAAGAAATAATGCATGTTTTAATGTAGCAGTGTAAATATTTAATTTAAAAAACAGTTAACTATTTTCGTAAAAATTAAAAACTTTTGTTTTAGCAGCTTTACAGATTGCAATCTCATATAATATTCAAAGTATTTTTATTATATTTATAATTTTTATACATAAATCTGGCATAATTAGTTGTTGACAATTGGATTTTAATATGAATGAAATAATTTTAGTTTCCTTTGGTATGAAAACAAGGATCATTGGTGGCCTTGATGTAAATATAGTGGATTTCCCATATTCAGCATCACTCAGACGTTTATCCGACAATGAACATATGTGCGGTGGTTGTATCATAAGTAATCAGCATATTTTAACAGCAGCTCACTGTTTTGGAGAGATATTTTTGAACAAGGATGATTTAATTATACATATAGGAACTTCTTATTTATCAAATAATAAAGGGTCCTCATTACTCCCCGAAAATATTGTAATTCATGCCGGATTCGTGGGTCTGAGGGATAATCAAACGTATATGAACGATATTGCTATTGTGAAGGTACGTTACAGTATGTAAAATATATAAATATCCAAATATACAAGATAATATCATTTATATTGGTTGTACTTATAAATATACTTGGTTTATCAAAAACTTAGTTTATCAATTTTGATTATATGCAGTCTCACTAATGTTATTTTTTAAAGAAATACGTATGTAGTTGTTACATAATCAGTATTTTTAATATTTAAAATTTGTATAATATATAATTTTACATTTTAATATAGTGTAGAATTTTCTACTATTTTAGATAATTAATAGTTACAATTAATAATTTGCCATTTGCATGTTATTGTTATTAAAATTCGTATTACATCATATAGAGTATACAAATACATAATAAATTTTATGATTATTTTACTTTTCATGTAAAATTAAGATATCTAAAATCAGTAATAAAAATTAAACATATATTACAAATATACACCTTACAAACTGAATTATTTTTAAATTAATACTGCATTTTCAGATTCAAGGATCCATTGAATTCAATGAGTTTCAAAACAAAGTAAATCTTCCAACTAAAGATATTTATAGTAATGATATAGGTTTGCTTAGTGGGTGGGGATACACAACTTATCCATCAAATGTTGCTAATGATAAATTGCAAAGTACTTGGATGAAGATCTATGAAAACTACCATTGCAGGAGCTTCTTTTCGATTCTTGTTCATACCGATCAATTTTGCGGATTCAGAAAAAAAGGAATAGGTGCATGTGATGTAAGTGTTTATTAATTAATCACAATTATACTTATTAAGTTATTTGATAGTGATAGAAATTTTAGTTCGCAATTGTACTTAAAGTATTAATCATGTTAGAATAATAATATTTAAACATTTTACAGGGTGATAGCGGTGGTCCATTGGTTAGTAAAGGTGTAATTATTGGATTAGTTTCAAGTAGTATTCCATGTGCCACTGGTGTACCTGATTTATATACGAAAATTTATTCACACTTGGATTTCATTACACTTACATTGGCATCATCTTAATTAAATCTAATAATGTAAATTACATGAAATATAGAAAATGCTTGTATTTTTGTATAAATATTATTTATTGATTTTAAAACATACTTTTTCATATAAATATATTTTAGCTGAAGTTTTGATTTTAACTTAAATATGTATATATACGTACTATTTTCAAAGCTTTTTTTATACTTTAAGCAGTTATGGAATTATAGATTTTTATAACATCAGAATGTGGTTCTTTTAAGGATGTAATAATAGTTTAATTAGCAGATTTTCATTATTAAATAGTTGGATATTATTTGATTATATACTCCTCATGATATTTAATTTAGTTTTTCAAAGATGACATAAAATTTTTAATTACTTTTATATAGGTACAATTAAATAAAAAATATGGAATGTATAAGGAATTGAATCAATAAACGTAAAATCACATAATCAATTGAGTATCCAAACAAACATTTTCTCTATGTTTCAGTATGTAATATATTCCTTCATACAATTGAATTATACACTTATTGTTAGCATAATTAGATACAAGTATTGAATATTTTTGGAATAGTGAGTATGTTGTAATCTCAATTTTATTTTCTTTATCCTTCAACTCATTAATTCAAATTTGATATCTACTTAGTCATCGCTTTGAGAAAGTAATTTTCGATCTGATAAATATTAATTATGCTTATATAGTTGCACATTACCTAATAACTTAATTTTATATAAACACTAGTATAAAATTAACAAAAACAATATAGATGTTGGAGTTCAAATATTGTATCTGATATTGAATCCATGTCTTATTTATTTCAGAACTTTTTTAATTTATATATTCTTTTACAATTTCGCACATAATATAAATAACTATGGCATTTCAGATTTAAACTTAATAGTACTGAAATTTTTTTCATATTTAATCATTAATTGAATAAGTTTGGTTGTATTACAGTACATATAAAGCCATAAAACAACGTGGTATTTATAATTTATAAATAAAGTACTTGTTTAAACTAATGCATTTAGGGTTATTAATTATTTATATTATAAATTAGATTTCGAATATTATCATGGGAGCTATTAAAATAAAAGCAGCTTATATCTTAGAAATATGATATTGAAATTACCTTTAAGGAAAATTTCCATTTTATTTGGCTTGTAGTAACATGGATATAATTATTTTTAAAATAGTTCATTTAAAACAGATGTGTCTTATTTGTGTAGCAAATAAAAAAAAAAGAAAGTGATGTTTTTTATATACGAGTTTCTATTATACTAATAAATTAAACCTTACAATCGTTTGTGTAGATAAAGAATTTACAATATGAAATAAAAAATACATTATTTTTGAAACTGTTAAAAAAGTTAGTAATGTATTTAAATATTTAATTTAAAAGTTTTTACACAATATTAGTTAAAAAAGGTATTATAAAATACGTCCTCGAGCGGCACGAGCCGAACTGCTGGAAACACGCTTGCCAAGCGTCGAATCCGGGAAAATTCACCCAAGCAACGCCGATTTTTCCGCTCAACCGCCTGAGATCGGCTCGGTTATTGGGCCTGGCAGCTATGGAGGAGCGATTGGAGTGACGATACTCTGCACAAAGAAAGAACGAGAGGAGCGTCGGAGCCCTTGTGATAGCATGAGTAGGAGCAACAAGGCTAATGAGCATCTAGAACAGTTGTCATACTTCCGCTTCCAGTGTTCTCTCTCTCACTCTCTCTCTCTCTTTCTCTCTTTCTTAACCGGGAAGATCTTAGGGAGCATCGTACCGTAGCTGCTCCTTTACCGTACCGAAGAAAAAAATTGACTAGTTATTTTCATTTCCCCCCACTTTGCTTCGAATAATTTTAACCACTCTTGTTAGGGTGATTCAACGTAGTATTTGAAATGCAAATTCTTATAATCAAGGGACGCTGTTTAAACTGTGATTCTAAGGGCGGGTCTAAATACAAACACAAACATTCATTTTGCGGGAGAGGTTTGAGATTGACCTTCTTAGTTGACGTAAGAACTAAAAAAAAGGTCGAAAGGCTACTCAAAAATAAATCCCTTGCATTTGAGAAGGGTGAATTACCGCTTGGTAATCTACTGCGGGTGCAGGCTTTTTTCAATCTCTAGTTTGTCATACTTATTTACGTATACTAGTATTATTTACATAAAGTAGTGGGAAAAGTTCGAATTGCTGTCGCTATACATTTAAGTTGAATTTTTAAACATGTGTTGAACTTTGATTAAAAAATGTCTAGTACTAATCTATGTAAATTTTAATATCCATTCAAATAAAAAATCGCTTTTTCAGATATGTTTTCTGAATTGACTAAAAATTTTTAGAATAATCTTAATTATAATAATATTCGCCATGTATTTTATATTATATATTTTATACTACATATTTTATATAGTAATATATAAATAGTAATATATATAGTGACATATAAAATATGTGATATAGTATAATCAATTGATCAATTGTATAATATATATATATATATATATATATATATATATTACTTACAACCTCAAAATATTCTCTAAACTTATTAAAATATTTCAAATACATTTGAACAAACGTAGAAGAACAAATAAAACGTATATAAATATATGCTTTTATCTCTACTTATGTAATAATGTAATGAATAAATAAAAGTAGATTCCTTAAAAGAGACTAATTTAATTTGAATTATTTGTTTTTTAAAAATGATCATTTACATAATTTATCATTTATAAATATTAGGAAAATAGAATTAATGTAAATTTTAAATACTAATATTAAGAATTAAAATTTAAGTTCATTTGTTGTCAAATGTTTATCTGATATTTCTATATAAGATGAGATCTGCTTTCAATTGCTTTCAATTCAATTGCTCAGTAAAGCACTTGAATCATCAAAATGTCTGTACGAATTATAATTAATTTGTGTTTTATATCATGTATTGGTAAGTTTGATATTTTTATTTCATAATTCATTGTTTTAAAGTAAATGTGATTAAATATAGAATTTTTCATATATTTCATAAAGCTTCGACGAAAAAATCCCATTCTGAATAAATATAATATAAAATTATTTTCATAGAAATAATATTATTTTTAGATGTTAAGACATTTTCAGGGTTTTATAAAGATAATTTAATTCTATTTTTAATAAAAAGTTGATTGCATAATAAAAAGAGAATACTGTTGACAAAATTACCAGTTCATAGAATTAGCTATTTTCATAGCTTTCATGAAATATTTAATGAATTCTTAAGAAATAACATAAATCATTTTGAAATTTAATTCTATTCTAGATATATCCTTTCACTGATATAAGTTATAGGTTTTACAGTTTTTAATAAAAACGTTTATTTCAAACATTTAAATTAAAATAGATTGAAAAAATCTTGATTTTCCACGAAAGGCATAATTTATGAATACTTATTATATATTTTTGAACGACTCTGTGTTCAACTGAATTTGGTTACTTTGTAGGTACTTAAAATATCTTATTCCAAAATAAATTTCGAAAATTTAAATATAAATATCCCTTTACTCGTTACGAAAATCTACTTGTCAAATATTAGTTTGTCTCTTGTTTACATTTAAAGACAAATATTTCAGATATGGTGCATTAGAACGCGACATAAAATAGTATTCGTACAATGCGTCACTTTAATATAAATATCGTTGAAATATAACTGAAAATATACGCTTTTTAATTTTTTTAAGTTAATATGAATAAATATTAAAAAAAATTATAGATAATTACGTATATTTAAATTGAATTATAAAATTTTTAATCGTTCAAATTAATAATTATTTACTAACTTTTTACTTCCGTACTGAACCTCTAAACAAAAATATTTAAATATTGTACGGGATTCGATTTCAACATTTATAATTTATTGTACAAATTATAATTGTATATTTTAGGAAATCGAAAGTACCAAATTAAAAATATATCTGTTTAAAAAATTGCTAATAATTATATAGAGTACAGAAATTGGCGTTATTGTTCAATTATAAAAAACTTTTTGATAAAAGAAATATTTTAACTTTATTAAAAAAAAATATAAATGTAAAAAATTTTTAGTATCCAGTTATTCAATTAAATATTAGAAATAATTCTTAAATTTATTCAGATTAAGAAATTGCTGATCCAAAATTTTTTATAAGAAGTCAAAATAGAATAAACAAATTTAAGTAATTATATAGAAATACAAGATATTTTGTCGATTTATTTATAATGATAACTACAAAAATTTTTAAATAATTATAATATCAATGACATTAATTTTAAAAGTTGATTTAATTTATAATATAAAATGTACTATTAGATAGAAAATTATTTGTTTAATAATTTTAAATATTTTAATTTATCTTTCCATAATTTGAAGCTCTAAAAATATTATAGTTAAAAGATAGTGTTATATATTTATGAAGAATGTTACAACACATATTTAATAAATTTAGAATCAAAAAGTATATATAAGTACGACCTCTCAAGTGATTTTGTATAAGAATATTAAGTGAAATTATCAGGAATATATTTTATTAAATGTTTTAGTTATATATCTTAGTTTAATTTATATATTTTATAAATTCAGTTTTTATTCGTACTTTATTATTCGAAGTACTTTTTGTAATTACTGTTATCATGAAATTGTATAAAAACATAATTTTAATTTTTGTACATTAAAATTATTTATTTGGTTAGATATTTTTTCTGATAATCTTATTCTATGCGTACAACAATTAAGCGATCGAAATTAATAAATTTTATTAAATTACTTAAGCTGCTTCCAGTAAGAAAACAAGGATCATCGGCGGTATTGACGCGAGTATTTTGGAATATCCGTTTTTAGCGTCGCTAAGGCGAATATCAAATGAACTTCACGTATGTGGAGGCACAATCTTAAATCAGCATCATATTCTTACAGCGGCTCATTGCTTTGGTGAAAAATATCTGTCTATATCAAACTTAAAAATCTTCCTAGGAACTTCTTTTTTATTCGGTAATATGGGAAACACGTATCTACCTGAAAGAATCTTTATTCATCCAGGATTTGCAGGATTAGTGAATATTATATCACACTCCCATGACATCGCTATTGTTAAAGTAAGATAAAATGTATACATTTCTTTTATAAATATCCATAATTCTTTTATACATACTCGAGATGATATTATTACTTAACATACGAAACATTTTATAAATTAATTTTATAAAAGCAAGGCTTTTTTATATCCACTTTCAGAGATGATTATATATAATAACTAATTAATAATTATTTGCAAATTTGAATTATTACTTACATAAATACATGTAATCACATATGAAGGTATAAAAATAATTCGAAAGTTATTTTTAATAATAAATAGGTTTTTATAACTTTTATGTACTTGAAAAATATCAGTTTCCATAAAATATTTCATATTTTATTAAATATAAAAGTTTTTTTTCAATTTTTCAAGAAGTAAACAAAACGTTATCACTTAGAGTAATTAAATACAATTTCACTTATTTATTAGCAAAAATTGTTATCGTAATATTTCAGATAACGGACCTAATGATAATTAATTTTATGAAAGAGTTGCAGTTTCAGAAACTACCATAAGTGTTATATATATAATTTTGTTTAAGATAACACAAACATATTAAAGTAAAAAAACATTTCTAATTGAATAAAATTTATATTGCTAGATTAAAGGGGTCATTGAATTCCATGAATACCAACAGCAGGTAAATCTTCCAACTAAAGACATCCATCCTGGCGATATTGGTATACTTCTTGGTTGGGGGTCAAAAACTTTCCCATTCGTCGTTCCTTCAAATACACTTCAAAAGGTCCGTATGGTCATTCAAGAAAATAATCATTGTAGACGATTCCTAACATTTAACCTTCAAATAGATCAATTTTGTGGGTTTCGAAAATTAGGAATCGGTGCATGCATTGTAAGTATATATTCTTAATATAATATATTTTTATAATGCTTTGCGTGTATAAAGTTTTCGAAATAAGATATCTTTTCTAGTGCGCAATCAATATAAGTTATTAATGTTTGTTTCATGCAACTGCTACAAGCTGTTTCTCAACGCTATACTTTTTATTTAATTATATCATAGAATTATTTTTAATTTCTACTTACAAAAAGTTTAATTATATATATTTGTAAAGATTTATGGAAAACTCAGATTAGATTTTACTTTTTCATTTATTTAGATTTTTATTTAGAATCTGTATAAGAACTTTTTTTAAATTGTACAGGGTGACAGTGGAAGTCCATTAATTGTTGACAATAAAGTCATTGGTATATCCTCAATATCTATTCCATGTGCACATGGTATACCCGATGTCTATACAAATGTTTATTCTCACTTAGATTTCATTGAGACCGTGTTAAACCGTTAATATATGTGTTAATAATATTTATTTATGCAATTAATTAATATAAGAATCAAAGTATGAATAAAATATCACAATTATTTTATATATTAAAAATAATTATTACAAAAATTATAATCCATAAATAAATTCAAGTACTTTTAACTAATTATAACATATTTTATACAGATCTTAATTTAACTTAAGTTATCTAATATTTAATTTAACATGACATTTCAAGTTGTATTTGAATAATTTATCGAGACTTAAGATTTAAAAGAAAATTGATTTTGTTCATTCAAATATTTCTTTGTGATATTTTATAAAGAAGAATTTAATTGTAAAATACTATACTAGATTTTAAGTAAGCTTCTTTTAAATTTAATTTCGTTAAATTTTGTATAGTAGATATTATTGTACTAACAAATACTACGTAATTTGAAATATGTAAATATGTAAATATGAAATATGTATAAACAATAACAATGTTGTAATTTATAGAAGTAAAGACAATAAATAGATTATTATCAGTTTCGTAAAATTCACTCTTTTACGTAGGATCATGTACATTACAAATTTTATAGTGGTTTATATTTATTTTTAATTGCGTTTACGTTTTGAGAATGTTGTGGAAAATACCGTTTCCGATGTATGATCTAAATATTTCGAGAATAGTTTTCTCTAACTAAACATGAACAGATGGTTGAATTTATATTAATTAATGCATGGTTATAATCCTCAATTTAGGGGACAGAAACACATGAATAAAAAATTTATATACAGAGTATTTAATATCGTTTTATTGTTAGTATGATATTAATTAATTAATTAATAGGAATAAAATGCATATTTGAAATTTCCATACAATAATAATGTAGTTAATACAATAGAAATCAGAAGAACAACCATGTGCAAAATGAAATATCCTTCGTACAGAAGTTCCAGACTTCTTACGTGTTTGCAAATATTCGTCATAGCCATACCAGAAGAAGATTGTCCTTCTGTCAACGTCATCTGTCCAATGTTGTAGTACACGTTTATCTTTCGAACTAAAAAAATTTTTCTGTTTCTTTAAAGATAGTTAATATAGAATTTTATTTTATCGATTTTAATTTCTTCGTCAGGCATTTTCATGTCGCCTAAAAGTAATATCACCGATTTATTAAAATATACAGATAACTCTATCTAGAGATTAGATTTACAAAGAGATATAAAAGTATTTTAGAAACAAATACCACTTTAATTGAAATAATTACTTTTATATTATTTAACAACATAATACAATATTGTTTCAGAAAACATCTTTTAACACTTTTTTAAAACTTAAACTATAATGTTTGATGTAAATGTAAAGTATTTGAATAATTCTACATATTTGTTATTTATCTGGCAACGTTTTGTTTATCGTTCATATATACACAATGTACAGAGATAGAAGAGTCATCTAAACAATTAATCAACAGATCGTATATAATTATAATTCAAATTTTATATATAATATTACTGAACTTTTTTCTGAAGTTTATTCACATTTCATATTTAAAAAACATTTAAATATAAAATAGATGAAATTTATGTTACGTTTCTTATTTTTACAAAAACTAATAATTTATTAAATATAACAAAATGATATATTTATTTTAAAAGTAATTAAGAAATACATTTCTTCATATTTATTTCATTTTTTTGGTTAAAATAAAAACTTTTGTGGTATGAAATAAATAACAGGATGAAATTCAAATATACACATACGAACGAGCACACACACACACATTATATATATATAGCTTAAAAATTTTTATTTTAATAATACACATTCAGTAATTGAGACTGCATTTGTTATTGCTATTATCAATAATGAATTAATTGGAGTAAAATTTGAACAAACGTGTACATCTTGAGAGAAAGAGTGACGAAGGAAAGTGAAAAAAATTAGAGAATGTCAGTCTCTTACATTAACGAAGGTTCACTAGTAATATTATGTTAGTATATAGTTAACATTATGAGTTCCATTAGGGATGAAGGCGAAAGAGCTAATTCTTGCGTATTTAATTATTAAATTCAATAAATCAAACTATTTAATTAAATGAACCTATATCTTCATTATTTTAACAACTGGAATGTTGTTTAAAATTTAGCAACATTTTTTATTATCAATAAATTGAATTTTATATAAAAATATATAAATAAGCTTCGTGGAAAGATTATTTTCTGCAAGAATAATAATGTCTGCTTCAATTATATAAAATATTTATAGATCCAATATAATAAATATTACATCTTAAAAGATTATTAAAAAATTATAATATATGTGGAAAATTATATTTTTGTACATTTAAAGTTTTATATTTTTAATTTTTTAAGGAAATATTTTTCGAGTCTTTAGTGTAATTAAAGACTATTGCTTTATAATCAAACTAAATGAATAAACTATTTGGATAATTGAAATTAAATTAAAATACAAATTTATGTCTAACAATGTCCCTATAACATAATTCGTATCTTTTGAAATTAACAATGAATTTTTTTTCTTATTAAAGTAATAAAGTATGTATTTCATAAAAATTATTATCCGAACGCATTATTTCATGAACTAAATTAATGTGTTCGCAAATATATCTTTTGTATTTTAAATTTACTCGTTCTGAAATATTAAAAATGTGTGAACTATTAGATATACTACTTGTTTGAATGAAAATGTTAATCATTTTTTAGAAATTAATATTTTCTTAAATTCAATAAAATTCAAATTCCGTAAAATTTTTAGAATTAAATAATGCATTTTTTTCAATATACTTTAAATAATAAAAGAAGATTTGAACTCTTTCTAGATTTGAACTCTTTGTTTAAATGTTGTTTTAATCGTAAGCATATTTCTTGTATAATTATTGAACATGTCATTTTTTTCAAAATAATAAATAATATTTTTGATGAAATAAAATTGAATAAAAAATGATTAAGACCTTTATTTACATTTATTTTTAACCCTATAAATTATTTTTTAATATTTTAACATCTATTTAGATAACTAAAAAGCTAATGACTAATAATATCATTTAATTTTTACATAAACGTTGTAATATTTTTAAAGCTAGCCTTTCTTTTGACGAGCTTTGTAAACGAAATAAAGATTAATTGAAAATTAAAGAAAAATAATTTTAGACGATGATAATATTAAATCTGGAAAATTTGGAGTGACCTCCAAATAAAAAGTACTATATCTATTTTTTCTTGTTGAATACTGGTTTCGATATATATTTAATTATAAAAAATCTAAAAATATATATGCAAATATAATTCTCTAATGTATATACGTACAGATGTATATACAAATACGTATGTATTCACGTAAAGTTTAATCATTTATCATTTTTAAATATCGTTAAAGAGCGCTCAATGTAAATATCATTAACACGAATTACATAAAAAAAAAACAAATTTCAAAGAACAAAATTATGTGTTATCTAATTCATATAGATATTTTATTCTTATATAAAGAAGTTCTATAAAATATAATTTCTTAGTAACTCTTGCATACATTCCATAATGTCATTCCAGATTTTAATGTGCATATATTTGGTAATAAGTTCTGGTATGTTAATTTCTTCTTTGTTTATTTTATAATCAATTTTTATAGAAGTAAATTTCAATAAATTTAGAGGTTTAATTAAATATATTTAATTATAATATTTACTATGTATAAAACATGTATAAATAAAAAATACATCACTATTTCAAGATAATAACGCCAGTAGGTAACTTATACGATTATATGAATGTACAAATAAGCACTTTCATTAATACATATTGGTAATATTGCTTTTTTACTGACATTATGTGTTCTGATCTATAATATTGTTAATATTATCTGTGTATTATTAGACATTTTAAATTATCCCAGTGTACATAATCCTTGAAATAAGCATGTTTATATTCCTGCATGGAGAGATAGTTGTATACGTTAAAGGAAAGAAGAGAAATAAGAGAGAGATAAGAAAAGAGAAAATGAGAGAGAGAGAGAGAGAGAGAGAGACAGAGAGTCGAGTACGCTTTTCGGTAATATAAGTTCTATTGCCGAGTTATTTGTGAAGAATAGTAAAATTGATTTTCATTCGCAAATAAATTATTAATCTTTCAGTAGAGCTAACGATACTTTGTTGTAATATATAATAATTGCAAAAATAATACGGCCACTCAATAATTCAGTTTTTAATTTGAATAAAGGAAAATTTTGTTATATAAAACTTAAAATGTTACTTTTCTTAGACATTAAATATGAATATAAGACATGAAATTCAGTTTTTTGATAATAATGTAGTACTATATATAATAATCGTATAAAATATATTTATTAAAAATTAAATTATTTGATTTTTGAGAAATTAAGAAATGTATATAATTTGTTTATTTTGAAATTTTGTACATATTTTGTAAGGCTACCAGATAATTATTTTTCAAAATAACAGAAACATTTTATTTTCATTCGGTGACCGATGGTCTTTATTATTTATTAATATTTATTATATATTTATAAATATATATTTATTGACCGCATTTTATTATTCTTTAACTAAGATTTTTAACTATAATTAAATATTATTTCAGCTGCTTTTGGAAAAATACAGAAAATTGTAGGCGGTAGAGATGCAAACATAATGGATTTTCCATACGCAGCAGCGATAAGATTTGAAAAAAGTGGTGAACACATATGCGGTGGTGTTATAATAAGCAATTGGCATATTCTTACTGCAGCACACTGTTTTTATAAACGTGAAATACCCTATTCAGATATAATTATTTCTGTTGGAATTGACTCTTTATCTGATGATTTTGGAACATGGCTTGAAATTGAAAGTATGTTCATTCACGATGCATTTACGGGAGGGGAAGATATTACAAACATGTACCTTAATGATATCGCTCTGATCAAGGTACGCCAATTTACGATTAATTTAATTCGAAACTAAAGGTTATCTGTAAATATCCGAAATATCTTGTTACTACATAAGTCTTTTAAAAATCTTTTTCTCTTACAAAAATAATTATTAATCAATTGATTAACAATAACAGTTATTTTTTCATAAATGTTGTTTACGTGCGTATATATTCACATTTATATCGCAAAATTTTCTGAATAGTCAAATTTTCTTTAAAATTCATCATAAGGAAAAGAAAGCCAATGTCAGAGACTTTTATTTAATATTCTATTATTAAATATATTTAATTAAGTTTATTATTGCATGTATATACTCTATTCTTAGCTTGATTGTTATCTGATATAGAGAATGGTCTTTTTATCTGATATTCTTAAGTTTTGTTTGAGGTTGACTTAAACTTAAGTTTAATGATCGTTAAATTGGAATTAATAATTGAAATAATATCACAAGATAGATTTTTTCTGGACGTCAATGTTGATCATTTTTATGAAGATTGAATGGATATGTATATGAAAATTATTTTAAGTGCATAAAACTTGAGATAAGTTATTAAGATATTTTGACCGAAAGTAATTGTTAAATTACTGTTAAATATATAGTATTTAAATTTCTCGTTTTAGTAATGAAATTTCATTTTCAGGTTATGGAGATTATTGAATTTAATGAATTTCAAAACAAAATAAGCCTACCATCTACTAATATTATTAGTAAAGAAATTGCTATGGTCGTTGGTTGGGGAACACGGAGTTTTCCATCAAATGTTACTTCTGATAAACTACAAAAAAGTTTATTTAGAATGTTAAGTGCATCTGATTGTTATTTATATTTTCCATTTAAAATAAGTTCTGATCAATTTTGCGCATTTAACAATCCAGGAATAGGTTTATGCCTTGTAAGTTTTTGCAAAATATCAAAACACGTTAAGAACTTTTTCTTTTAAAGTTTTATAAAAATATTTGATTGATAATTTTAAATTAATGGCACCAGAAAACATCAAATACTTATTACTTTTTAATAAATTTCTTATTTTTGCTATTATTTGTGCATTAACTATTTTTTATATTTTACAAAAAGAAACCAGTAAAATTCGTTATAAGAAATTTTTGTAATAGCTCTAATACATAAAATACTTTTTAAGGATAGAATTCACAAATCAGTATGAATAATAACACTTTTTCAATTCGTAGGGCGACAGTGGAGGTCCTTTGGTTCATAATGGAGTACTTGTGGGTATAGCTTCAATTAGTATTCCTTGCGCTACAGGTATACCTGATGTATTCACTAATGTTTATACGCACATGAATTTTATTACACAACATCTATTGTAACAGTAGATATTTATATATAATCGGCATATAGAAATATAACCAATTATAAAATTTAGGTACAAATTAGAGATTTTTTACAATAAAATATATTACTTTGTGTGCGCTTTCTTGATTAATTTTTATACTTTAATAATTTTCTAATTTAATATTTCTTGGATAATAGGCGAAAATCGTAATTTTATAATATCGTAATCTTACGACGTAGTAATGACATCTTCTATAAGCAATGTTTAAAAATGCTATTTACTATTTCGATAAAAGTTCTTAATTTTTTTAATCAGTATTTAGTTTTTTTTAATCTTATATTACACAGAATAATTTCTTCTTATCTTTCATCTGAAACTTTCAAAAGTTTCTATAGAAAATATTTTACTACTTTTATTTAATAATGTTTTATATACGTGTACTGAATTAATGTACTTTTATGGATTAAAATAGACATAGGCATAATATTAATTAGAATTTATATTAATTATTTCTAATCAATATATCAGAAATATATATAATATAATATAATATATATAATATTAATTAGAATTTATAAAAAAAAAATCGTATAATTGTATTCGAAACGATATAAATTTTGACTAATTTTTTAAATTAATTTTAACGGGAGTGTCTATAGTTAAATATTCAATGTATTCTACGTAACCTTTATTCTATATATTATATTATTTATTGGTTTGGTTATTTATAAAATTATAATATGGTTATTTGGAATTATAAAAGCAATGCAATTAAATACATTTAATGAGTAATTGCTAAGAAAAAAGTATAGTAGATGGTGTCGAAACCACCGTAAAATAAGATTTGCAACGGATTATATCCATGCGAATGTAGCGAATGTAGTGTAGTTTACATAGATTATTTTAATAATTTTATAATATTAACAAAATAATACTGAATTTCATTATTCTTATTTACATATATTTGGTTCCATCATTAAATAATTGAAAGAGTTTTAATATTTTTAATATTTTTATTTGAAAATGATCAGTGAGTTCTAAAATAAGTAATTCTAAAATAACTGAAGTGTTAAAGTTCGGTTAGCATCATTACACTTTAATGTAATGTAATTAGATAATTAGATTATAATTGTATTGTAATTAGAAGATTTAAGATTTATAATATTACCAATATATTTAGATATTGCATGAGTAATATTATATAAGATATTTATTAATAAAATAGTATAATAGTATTAAACAAATTATTTTATTTATCAACTTTTTATTCTATCGACTAATGATTATTAAATATATTTAAATGTTTGTAAATAGTTTTAGAAATAAATACTGATCAGTAACAATATTGATCGATACTGCATGAAGATAAATGTAATATTAATACTACGTATCTCATTATTAATATACGTGGGTATTAAATTATTTATTTTTAAATTAAATATTAATATATTTATAGTTAGAGAAAATGAATATTAAATATTAGTTGATTGTCATCAAATCTTTTTTAAATTAGTTTATGGCTGGATACTTTGAGATACCTAATATTTGATATATATTAAATTTTTGATAAATCTATAAAAACAGAAAGCTATTTAGAAATTGGACTCGAAAAGTAAGCAGCTGGAGAGATTGAACATCTTTAGAGATCTGCATATTTAATCCATTAGCTTTTTAAAACATTGTATTCGTATTCAATTATGATTATATTTTACCTATTTACATCTTCTAAAGTAATTTTAAGAATGATGCTCAGTTTTAACTGTGATATATAGTGTTGTTCATGTATATTGCTGTTTATTATTTAATTTTGTAAATTTAGTTTAAGGTTCCAGAAATTCGTTGTCGAATTATATGTAATTATTATATACTAAGATTTAATTTGTAATATCTACCTGATTATTCAATAAAATATATATTTTATCTTAGTCAATATTTAAAATATTCCATTTAAATTTTTTCCCAATTTAAATGTTATTATGAGTAATGTTTCATTTATATAAATATCAAAGCACACGGTGAATGTGCTTTGCGTACAAATTAGTTATAATCAAATTAAAGTATTAAACAATTTAATAATGTGCTTTTTCAAATTTTATAACAGTACTTTAAAAGAATAAAAACTGAAAAACATCAATTCTTGTGTAAATAAATAAGAATGAAGAAGACATAAAATAATGCAAGGTACTGAGTTCGACCGAATAAAGCCGCATCTCGTCTTTTCTTCTAAAGTAATTTTCATTGATTAATAATATGTAAAAATAGATAATGTAAATATATGAATTTATTCATAGGTATATAAAATAACAAATGTATTAATAATATATTAAATGTACAATATTACAAATAGAGTTTGACAAAATTAAGTTATATATTTTACAAATTATTTAATTTCTACAATCGCCTTCAAAGTTTTTTTTAAAGTTACCGATAACCAAATAACAAAAAGAAAGAAATATCGATAAGATAGATCACTGATTTGATGGTTTATGATATGTGTATTCGATTGAGTCGAGTTTTATGTTACTGCGGTGTCGCACTTTTTGCCCGTGAGGTCGCATGAATTTTAGAGCTCGAGAACTTGACAGGAAAGGTTCTTCTGACCAACTTTACGTCGGATGGAGTATTATTATTTACGATATAATCATGCTATGACCGCGAGTTTTAGAATTAATATAAATGCTACTAAGAGAAAAAACTCGAATATGTATTACGAATAGAAAATGGATGCAAAAGAAATAAGCAGAATTGCTTATACGAGTAACTTATTTATTTTAGAAAAGGAAATAAATAAAGCAAAGATACAGTTTTTGAATATGAAGATGAAAATAATAACTCTACGTGCAATGAAATTTAAAAATTCGATTTACATTAAATTTTTTTTTAAAATAAGTTATCTCTCAAGTTGTTAAAACAAAGATCCGCTCTATCTTTTTATGTCTCACTGATCATCCAAATATTTATCAGTAGAAAATATAAGTAAAATTCAATATTTACTTGGATTTTTTTATAAAGATTAACATTTTTTCTTTTTCGCAGAATAATTTATTCAAATTCATTCACTTTTATAGTTTTTCTTCTTTCTCAGTAACCATCAAAAAGTTACTAATAATTTTCTGTCTCATATCATAACCTTACGTGTAATATCCAATATTCATTCGAAATTTCTAGTTATTTTATAAAGTATGACATATTTCTCAACAATACACGTATCCCATTAATATTATACATTTATATGAATAGAAAAAAAATACATATGTTTAAAATACAAAAGGAAATCGTGTTTGTTGTAAGATTAGTGCTTAAATATATAAATGAGTTAAGGTGTCAACGAAATTGAAGAATTCTTTATCAGAAGATCATAGAAATATTCTCTCTCTCTCTCTCTCTCTCTCTATCTCTCTCTCTGTCTAATCTTTCGTACCCTATACTTTTTTAGTTTTACAATATCAACTAAATTAAGTAAAAATTAAAGAAATTTGTATTCTCAAAATCCAATTGTAATTTTCATCAGTATATTTATAAATTTGTAATTATTCAATGAATTTTGATACTTTATAATATCATTTTAATATCGTTGATTACTTTTCTTTAAATGAGCAATAAAGCAAGAATAATAATATAATTGTTTTAAATGAAGTAGCACATTTCAATGTGTTTTAAAATAAATTACAGTACGTAATATAATGCAACTAGATTGATATGTGTAATTAGTATTTTATATAAGAAAACTATTTTTTATGAAAGTAGTTATTAGTCTTTGAAGTAAACTATTTAAAGTAACATGTTTGAATTAATTTATATTTAAAAATAAGTAAAATATTGATATTCATTAGAATTAGCAAATATCGTGGACAAATTACGACTGCTTTTTCTTCTATGATTTTTTCTTTTATTGTTTTTACACAAATTCTAAAATAACTGTTTAAAATCATTATTCTTCTGTTTTTTATTTTCAATAACAATGTAGTTATACGTTGCTGTTTATAGGACTTGGATATAAAATATGAGTAAAAGTTCTGGATTTTATCTGAGTTCATAGTGATACAGTTAAAAAAGGAAAGTGATTATTGAATTCATACATATTATTAGTCAAAATCAATTTCATGTGATTAAAAAAATGGAAGTTTTTATAAATATAGACGATACGTCTGTATAAGTGTCGTCAATCAGCTTTAAATATATCTATATTGAAATATTTATGAAAGACCAATATTAGTACTTTAGATGTACAATCAATTTGAAAGGATAAGATATCTTTGTCAGTTGTATATCAAGGACATACTTTGTACATAAAATATAGTGAAATGAAACATACCATTACTTATTCTGAATCCAGAATATAGCCATGGAGACAGTCAAAAGTGAAGTGGACAAGTCATGATCATTAATCATGTAAATAAGGTTGTCCCCAGGTACATTGAGTTGTTGGATCTGTTTGTCTTAAGCTCTGCTTGAAGAATTTATCCTGTAAACAACGTCATTCAGTAATTGATTACTTAATCTACATATATAATTTGTACTAATACGTACAGAAGATATATTTTTAAATTTTATCTCCTAATAACGTTTTTATTTAATATATATACCAGAAAAAATTGAATAAATGATCAGATTACATTATACTTCTTTAAAATACGCAACATTCGATCATCTGCTTAAAAATTATTTTTAATCAGGGACAAAGAATTATAATATCTAGAAAGCTTATTCCGATAAGTTTTTGTTTACTCAACTGACTTTAAATATACTAGTAAAATATCAATCGAATCCTCATTTAATTTAAAGTAGTATTATAGTACAGCTTTTTAGTTATATATATATATATATATATATATGAAATAATAAAGAAATTGAATTTCAAAATTAATTACAAAATTTCTTATTATAATTAATAAATATATTTATTCATTGCTCTTATTTAAGTTAGTGTTAGTTTATAAAAAAGAAGAATAATAATAGTATTGATGCGTGCCGTTATGATTACGACGACCCGTGATGATCGCTCTGTGCAGATTAGGACCTAAGTAGATGAATCATTGGGAGCCAATGAACAAGCAAATCGAAGCGACGCGTGTTGAAGAAGAGCCCGTAGTTCCACGTCAAGACGCCCCCGCGATCATGGAGTAGCGTTGCTTGGGGTTGGAAAGGCTGGAAAAATGCTGTTCGGCTATTGGAGCGGCGATGCCCAGCTTTCGAAGATTTCAGAGACACGCGCGGAGGCCCAAGGGTTAGTTGTACGAGGGATAGAGAAGGAGAGAGACTGAACCCACCGGAGGTTTACCGATTGACTGTCTCGCGTTTTATTTCATATTTTTTAACATAGAAGTTGTTTCTTTTCCTTGTCTTTGTGAGATATCCTCTTTCTCCCATAGCATCCGTCTTTTTTAGGATGACGTAGACAAATAAAACAATAAAAACGAAAGAATCAACGACGAAGGAACAAACCGCATTTTTTAGGGCGACAACCGACCTTCCGAGAGATCCGGTCGACCAAAGAAAAGTTTAGCTGGAACAACCACCACCAAAGTTGTGTGCGAGGGTGCCCAGCTAACCGTGGAGTGAAGGAATTTCTTGATAAAGGGTGGAGGCAAATCCTCAGATGGAGGAGCCTGGATCCTTGTTGCATATAACTAGTATAGCTAATTTATGATGCATATATATTCGAAAGAATAATATAAGAAATTGTTTAGATAATTTTGATGAATTTCATTTTATAGTACGTAATACATTGATTACGAATACGAATAAAATTATGTTCAATTTAAACATGTTTCCAGTTTTTAATTATGAACAACAATTTTCACATTTTGAATAATTTTGCCTTTCGTATTTTATATTTTTTGTCCGATGTATCTAATTCCGTTTAAATAAATCTGTAAGAATTATCGCGACGTAGGAGCTTTTTCCTTCCATGATAACCAATTCTCAAAAATAGTACGAATTTTTGAAAAGTGGAGCGAATATTTCAATTCATGAATTCATACACAAATACTCACTTAGGAAAAATAATTTAAATAAAATAATTTATTGATTGTATCACCAATAAATATATAATATTGTGAGAAAAATTAAGAGTATTTTTTAATAATTAGTATGTAATGAGATTGAAAATATCGATATTACAGTTTTATATTCATTATTTCAAATAGCATGACAATATTTATAATTATAAAATTAATATTATTTTATATTATATTATATTTGTTAATATTATTAAAATTATTAATTAGAATTATTTTAAATTAAATTATGTTTCTTTTATTCTTTTAAAATCCGAATAAATAAACTTTCTTCTTAAATTAAATTTTTCCAAATCGATAGTTTTTACCAATTGGTAACATTTAGAGGAAACATGTTTAATTAATCAATGAATGTCTAAAATATCTGAAATTAAAGTGAAAAAATCAATTCATTTATAATAAGCTTATCAAATAAAAAATAAAGATGTGTATTATGTATGATTGTCTATATTTTTACACGTAAAGATTCGCTAAAGTCTACGATGGCAATATGAGAAGCTTTAAAGAACAAACAAATAATTAAACACGATCTGAATATTTAATGGTCAATGGTGTTTATGATATTTCTCGAGCTTCACTTAATTACTTCTGATTTTTTATCTCTTCCTGTTCTGTTTTATCCAAACTTTTTTTTCCTATGCGTTTACAATTAGTACGTGTATTCTCATAAAGTGAGCTAATATTTTCTAATTCTTTTACATTAAAGCTACTCGTTTTGCGTGTTCATTCATCTACGTTTCTTCTTCATTTTCAAACTTACGAGCTAACCTTACCACAAAGGAAGCAGGGAAACAGTAGTATTTTATGTGCTGTGCGGAGCATTGAAAGAAAGACTTTATGGTGTTAGAAAATTGAGTTTGTATCACAAAACGTAATATAGTCAACAAATACTGTTAGTGATAAAATTATAATAATTAATAATATTTAAAGATTTGTGGTTTGCAAATTATATATAATAAATTAAAAATGGATTTTTAGCGCCTTCAAAGATATATAATTAATGTGTCGAATAATTTAAAAGTTTAGTATTATCTTTCACCGGCAATAATATTTAATATCTGTTAGGTATAAAAAACAATACAATAAGGATAAGTCACAATGCTTCTTCATGGCGTTTCTTGCAGCCTATATAAATATTGATTCTTTTGTAATTTATTATTGTATGTAATTAGTATTTTCTTATATTATATTACAGGTTTAGTAAATATTGCAATAGTCAGAGTAAGTAATGTTCCGGAAATTTAGATTCAACGATTATAAATATGAAAATATCTAATATTTTGTTATAAATTTATCAATAAATATTTATATATAAATAGTATTCATATTTAACAAAATTTCTTACAATTATTTTTTTACTTATATCTATCTATTTTATAACTACATGTTTCAATAAGGAAATTTTCTATTTTTCTGGCTATATAACCAGTGCTTTAATTATTATGAAAATAGACGTCTATTTATTATCATTTTAAGAAATGATTAAGAAGTTATACATGGAATGTGTACAAATAAATTTAGTTTTTAACAAAAATTACGATACTAATTATAAAGGTTAATTTCGTAAATTAATACTAAGTGTAAATTTTATTTTTTTATTGTGGACCTTAATTTATGATAGTATTTGTATATTAAATATAGTTATTATAAATTAGAATTTTTTTAATGAACTTATATTGTAAAATTAATTAGTAAATTTTTCAGTAAAAATCAGTAAAATTGTGCACGTAAAAATTATTTGATTACGGATTAATTTCTGATTTAATTTTTTATTGAAATATAGAAAAATTTATTAAAATAATGTATATAAAAGACACATAATTCTAACGTGCATAAATAAATAATTAAAAAATTATGTTCTACGACTATCTGTAATTAAATTAATTGAATGTGAATTTTAATTAAATTCTGTAAATTTATATTGCAGATAGCAAAACAACATGAAAAATGAAATCAACAATAATGACAATAAAATAATAAAAAGTTCAGAATACTATTGTCGTAAATGTAACAGTAAGATTGAATAAACGATAGGCTTCTGATACTGTTCTAAAAATTAGTACAAAACATTAAATTTTATTAATTGAAAATAAAATATATAGAAAAAGATTGGTAATACGTTACTTTTCATTTGGAGTAGTCAAATCTAAAAGTAATACGTACATTTATTATACTCATAATACTGTGGAAATGAAAGGTAAATATGTAGGTAACATATTATAATACGTAACATAAAAGGTAAATATATTTTTAATACTTTTTATAAAACAGTTAATAAATATAGATAATATTATAAATTTGTATTCAATGAGAAAAATTAACCACCACTTAAAATCAAAAGTTCAAGCGTTTGAATTTAATATATTTCCTAGTTAGAACATTTTTTATGAAGGTGAAAATTATTTAAAATATCGAATAATTTACTTGCTTGCACTTATTGTTAAATATGAGGTAAAAATATACGTTTAAACTTCATGAATCGAATTTCTAAATTTCTCAGTACAGATTAGAAATATAATATTAAAATATATTTCTATAAAAATGAGTACATGAATTATTTTATCATTATCAAATTGAAAGGCAGATAATAAATTTTATTAGCATTTTTTTTTCATTTGAAGAGTTAGTATTATAAAAACTACATGACTACAAGTTCATACAACATTATTCATTAAAAAATTTCATTAACAAAATATTCTTAGAATAAAAAGGAAAAATAATTTGTGAGTATTGAAAAGATTTACGAATATAATTTTAAACTTTATTATTAGTTTATTCGCTTAGGAGTGTATAGGATTAAAAACTACTAACTTTCTTGAATAAAATTTGAATTGCAAACGAATAAAAGAATATTTTTAATAATATTAATAGTAGTTTTTACATTAGATAAGAGATACATATAATTACAAAATTATTATTATGAAATTGTCAAGGTTTATCAGAATTATTTTAAGAGTTCATTTTGAAACATTTAATTACTTCATAGAAAATCATTTGAGTTTATAGATTTAAATCACTTTTTTTTGTACGTTTCTAATTGTAACGTAATAGATTGTTTATATAATTATTAATCACGTAGGGAATCGGTTGCTATCTTGAGAGTTCAATAGGTATTAGAAAAATAGAAGAGCAGACAAGGAGAAGAAAGAGGCCTGTAAAATTCTCGGCTATTGTTGTACTACCTCTTCTTACTCCATATCGTTCCATTATCTTCTTTTCGAAGAATGATGATCATTGATATGACGTCACCACTATAGTAAATGATTTTTTATTCATCGAAATATCCACTGGTGTGGTGTTGCTATGAGTTGTCGCTTCAATATCGTTTCATAATTTCTTTCAACGAAATTATAGGCCATCAAAGTGCTATTACCATACTTCATCTATTATTCTCTTCACCTGTAAAATGTCTGATGGAGTACGAGATTCAGTAAGCAAGATGGGATTCGAAGGGATTCTATAGTCAATACATAAGTGAAGAATTCTTGATGCGTTATCTTCTAATAAATCTCAATTTAAATTTATCATGAAAATTAATTGAATATAATTGATCTTATAATTGAGTACGATTACTGAGCATATTAATTTCACTATTAATTGTTTATGAAGGTAAACATGCTTTAATCAACTGCTAACATAATATTAAATTAAATTATCAATTACTTACTCCATACTCTATCGTCTTATGAAATATATCTCTGTATCTTCTGAATTAATATCAATTAGTTAATAGCATAAGATTTTAATTGTACATTGTTTATTTTCTAATACTGGGGCATTAAGATTAATGAACTTTAATATAAATATTTCGTATGTTTTCAATTACTATTTTTTGAGGTCAAGCTATTTTATTCCTTTCAAAAAATACGAAATAATGTAGGGCCTTAAAATATGCTGTTACAATCGAAAACTCTATTTCTCTCACAATCTTATTCAAAGAACCAGAATTAAAATATAGTTTTTCAAAGCGCATTAATATAATTAAATTATACTTTTGATATAAATATGAACGATTTTTATATTAAAATGATTAACAATTTTAATAAATTTTCTTTATTTTGTAGTGCTATATTATAAAATGCATGAAATTTTTGGTAATGGTATATTACATTGAAATAAGAATGAAATTTCTTTAAAACATTATTTCGAAAAGAAGAATTATTTAAAAATTTGTAAATACTTTGAATTCTATTTCTGAAAAAGGCTACAAAATAAATTCAATTAATTTGTTATTTCAATTTAGACATATGTTTCTATAACCATAAAATTAGCTAGTCAATGTATTTATTAAAATAATTAATAAAAAATCAATATAATATACTAGTCTAAATTGCTATATTTTTTCAATACTTTTTCAATAAAAAATAAAAATTAAAAAATAAAAATTTAAAAAATAAAACATTAAAAAATTAAAAAATCAAATGAACTACCTTGAAATTTAAGATATATTTAAAAAAAATTATTTTGTATTTCTTACAAGAAATATTTAAAAATTAAATTATTTATAATAGATGAGAAGTGTTATTGGATATGAATCTTAAAAGTGTGAATTTTTAAGGTTTTATTTTTAATAAATTTTTTACTAAGCTACGTCTGAATTATTCATCATGTATAATTTAAATATTAATTACTAATCACTAAATAAATATTTTAAATATGAACGAAAATACATTACAAGTATGTACTTGTAATTATATAATAATAATATTTTACGTAGCTTTTGTAAGTTTCGTCATAATTAATATGTAGAATATTTTCGATTAGTGAATAAAATTCTAAGTTTTAAATAGTCTATTTAAAATAATATATATTTAAATAGAGTTCTTTTTTAAAATAGAATTTTAAAAAGAAACTAGGATATTAAAATGCTTGAAATGTCTTTAAAATTACATATTATATGAATTTAAAACATATCAATTTTAATACGAAAAAGTTTTATTTTTCCTTGATATATATTACACAATATAATTATTGTATGTATAAATGCATCTAGCGTTTAAAGAATTGATAATTACGTTTTTATATGATTATTTTTATCAAGGCTTATTTTAAAAATAATTATCAGTATGCGTTCACTTTACCTATATAATCAATTCATTCGTCATTTGCAAATATTTTAAGAAATTACTTAATTTAAATAAGATATTCTGCCATACATGTATTTATAAAGTAGAATTAGATTCTATTACTATAGCATTTCTTTATAAGGCTACAGTAAAACAGTGTCTTACTCATAAATTAATAAACGTAATAATGTTTTTTCTAATTGTCACTTGTTTATGTCTTACATTAACCACCGGTAAGTTTTAGTTTATATAATTTTATTCGAAAATAAAATTATGTATAATTGTATTTTCTACAGCTAACGAGTTTATTTGAATAAAGCTTTTCTTCGATATATAGAAATTATGAAATTAGAATGAATAATTACTTTGTGTAAACGAATTATAACAACGTTTTAATAAATCGTAAATCAATATTGTGGTCATTTTCTTTTAATTTTGTAGACAATAAATAATTTATACTAATATGACAGTATTGATATTAAAATTGTTAAATCGCGAACTTAATCACCTTTTTCACCTTAACAATGCAGATCCAATACAAAAAACATAGCCTACACGTCATTTTTTTCAGTGATAATTAATTAAGCAATAAATTTTACTAGCATTATTTAATGATTATAATTATTATGACTTTAGCTACTCACACTAAAAAGACGAGAGTTATTGGCGGTTCTGATGCGAATATAGAAAACTTTCCATATCTTGCCTCGTTAATCCGTTTGTCAACCGATGAATATGTATGTGCTGGTACAATAATAAGTAGCCAGCATATTATTACAGCAGCTCATTGTTTTAACGACTCATACTTATGCAAAAACGATTTCAAAGTTTTCGTAGGACGTACCAAGCTGATGAGCCAGGATGGTGGCGAGTTTTTACCAGAAAAACTTTATATTCATCCTTTATTTAAAGGATATATAGATAATAATATGAAGTTTATTGATGATATTGCTATTGTCAAGGTATGTTAACAAATATGCAGTAGCAGAAAAGTTCTAGTATGAATGAAGTTAAGTTATATTTATAAGTACAATTATATTTGTCTGAAAGATGTTATATAAATATTTAAAGATAAAAATATTTCCAATATGTCTTGTAAAAATAGTGATAAATTTACATTTATCTATTAATCCTTAAAAATGACGTTAGTGAAACGTGGAAATAAATTTTCCCGCTTCAAAAACTGATTATAAATTCTATTTTAAATAGAGTATTAGAAAATAACAATTCTTATACTGATTGGTATATAAACTCTTAAATTGAAAGTAAATATTTTTAATAATAGTAGTCTTTAACGTTTTGTACTACTTTTCAAATTTCTTTGAAACATATAATATTATATTAATTCTCAAAATAACTAGTATTCCAGTGAAACTATATTATTAAGAATAAGCCTAAAAATATTTTTAATCATAACAAAAAACAATAACTTTTAAAAAATAATGCCCACATTTTTATAATATGGCAGTCTCACTTGATTTTACTGAAAATACATTATGAAGTTTTTTTGCATAAATAAATTTGAAAACTTTTCATCTGTTACCGTATAATAATGAAAAATAAAAATATGAATGTTTTCTCTAATACTAATAATATTTCAGTTTAGTTGTTACCATTTTCCTCTTACTTTAGATATTCTTATTTAAATATTATATATGTTACTTGCTTTATTACTTTTATGCTAATGATATAAGGAGTTTAAATGCATGTTTCAATTCATTCTGTCGAATGTCGAACTCTTGTATTTTTAGCTATCAATTAGATATACAACTATATATATATATATATATATATAATTATTAAATATTATTATCATCTAATTTAAATCTAAATTCCTTTATAATTTGATTAACTCTAAAAGAATTCGTTAATTAAATAATGATAAACGTATATTTGATGCTTTTGATGCCTTAAATATATAATAAAAGACAATAAAATAAAAGACAATATTAATTAAAAGAAATCGTATTTAAATAATATTTAGTCCGATAAAGTCTTTATCATTTATTCACCTTATGAAATACATGAATAAATAGTAAAATTCCCATGAATATTTTCTGCAATAATATAATATTTAAAAGTATGAAGTTTAGTAAATATCGTAGGAACGTAATTTTTAATTAAAAAATTAAAATTTTTTTATGCTTTCAAGTATTTCTTTTCAATATATGAAAGAGAAATCCAACTTCTACTAATGAATAAAGTTTGAATTTGCAGTTACAACAAGCCATTCCATTTAATCAATTTCAAAATAAGGTAAATCTGCCTAGTAAGGACATCCCTAATGGTGTAACTGCTAAAATCAGTGGTTGGGGAGCAACATCGTATTCATTACGTATGGCTAATAATCACTTGCAAGAATTGACGATGTTAGTTACTAATTATAAGAACTGTAAACCGATTTATCCATATAAACTATATAACGATCAATTTTGTGGATTTAATAGTTATGGAGTAGGTCCATTTTTAGTAAGTTCTTATGCATTATTAAGATATTATAATTATATATGCTTACGGATAATACAGAATTATTATAAATAAATTAAACTCATCTTGTAATGAATAACATAATTATTTATTCTTTATTTGTATTATTTATTTATTTATTTATTTGTTTATTTGTTTATTTGTATGCGTTTTTATTTGTAAATCTATTGTTTATCTATACATCAATTTTTAAATTGTTTAAAAAATAGTAATTTGTCTAAATATTAACGTTCATTAAAATTTTACAGGGTGATAGCGGTGGACCAGTTGTTGTTGATGGTACAATCATTGGTATAATCTCCATCAGTTATACAAAACCATTAACTTTACCTCATATCTGCACTAATGTTTATTCGCACTTAAATTTCATCACAAAAATTTTAGAAAAATAATATTTGCACATATATATATTTATAATTTATTACTATGAACTGTAATTAATATATATAAAAAATTATTATTATAGTTATTAGAATATTTAATTACTCGATTACTTTAAAATTAAGTAAAAATTCTTTTTCTACTCATATGAATATTAATCTTAATTAATATATTTTCTTAGCTAATTACATTTAGACTTATAATAGATTATTTTAAATATTAATACTCAATTTTTTATTAAATGTCAATAATTTGAAGTATATTTCGTTAATAAATGAAATAGTAAAGTAAATTAAAATACTATAAACAAGAATATTAAATTTGTATATTTATTATCTTTCTCGTTACGTTTAAATATTCTAAAAATAAAATATTTTATCTTTTATTTCGTTTATTACAACTCGGATGCCAATGCCAAGAAGTAAAGTAAGATGAGAATGGAAAAAGAAAAATAGAACTTTACAGTAATGTAAACAAAAAATCATATAAATCTATTCGTTGTACTGTAGAAAGTGACGAACCATCAATTATTGTGAATCCATGATGAAGCCACTGAAGTAATAGTGAGTGGAAAAGTGGACGAATTAAAAGTTGAGTCAGGTCATCGTCTTAAGTCAACAGCTACTCAACCACTTTGTTTGATGAACATCAGCTCAACTTGTTGATTCATCCTAAAACCATTACGAGATTTTCGTTAAGATTAAATAATTTTTATTAATTTTTGTTATTTAATATATTTATAATTTTTAATTATATCTTCATAAATAATATTCACAATTGTCTTGTTGAACGACTCTCTTATACAATCATATTTCATTTTCATCTGTTTATTTTAATACTCATTTTCTATTTTTATTATAATGGTTATTCTAACAACTTAGTATATGATATTATGAAACCATTCACTCCCCAATACGTGAATGTATTTCAATGGTATAAATAAGGGTGTCACTTGGAAACCTGTTTCAATATTGAAAATGATCATAGCTACATTATATCAGATAATATAAGCTATAAAACAGTTTAACAACTGTTGATTTATTTTGCTGCAATTAATTTACGTTTATAGTTTCTTTAATTTAGAATGTGACGTTGATTATCATACATTACATAATTTAGAATAAATATTTCCATAAATAAATATTAAAATACATTTTCTCAAAATTAATTAATTGCATACTTAAAATTATATTTTAAATTTATCTCTTTTACTTGAGAATTTCAAAGAATTGCAGTGAAAGTAAAGCTTTGCCTTTAATTTCTTGAAACAATATATTTCATTCATTTATGATCGTCTTGATTTATTCCAGCTGTACTTGTATTGAATAAAATTAAGGCATATTACATTTTAACTTTGATGAGCACTTTGCAATTTGATAATAAATGTAACATGGCAGGTTCACTGCACATTCAGAAAACGTATATTTGAACTTTAAGTAACAGACACAAATTTCAATACTTTTGTAATACGTTTTCAAATATTTATAGTACAAGAAGTAAAATATGTCAATTTTTGTCTTATTTAAATATTATATTGAATAAAGTAGTTAACTTATGCCTAAGTTTACAAAGTTAATTAGTTTTACAAATTTATTAGCCAGATCATGATTACTACACAATAAGTTTATTATAGAAATTCCAAATTCTCATACAGACACAAATTTAAATTAATATGTCATGAATGCAAAAACTGTGGAAATACAGAAATCCAAATATATCAATGAAAAATTACTTAATAAACATAATTAATTTAAATTATAATATATTTTTCAACAAATTTTATCTATTTTCTTCCATACACTATAGAATATTAATTTATCCTATTTACATCATTAATATGTTATATGATATTTACATATATTCTACACAAATTAAAAGTTGCTAAAATAAACGAAAAAGTTCTATTCAATAATATTTAATAATTTTTATCTGTTGTCTAAGGTATTAAACAATGAATAAGATTGAACCATAAAACTTAAGAATGTGGAAAGTGAATATTTAATTTATGATGTTTAGATTAAAAAAAAATATGAATTTATAAGAATTTTTGATGCAAGTGAAAAATAATGTAAATAAATGATAAAAAATTAGTAAATGTAACCTAGGGAAATTCAGTAAAAAATTCTATATTTATAAATAGTTAACTCTGTTACTATGCGAACATGCAATCATATGCGCATAGCAATTTGTACATGCCGAGTATTTCCATGTGGCGTTGTATAGCGCATGCGCTTATTCGAATTCGTGTAGCCTATAAAAGGCGGGGCGTTCGGAAATTAGTCGTATATTTATCCGATCAGCAGAGATGAATGGATTTCTTTTGATCCTACATAGCGATGTTAGTGTAATATATTCCGCGAAAGCTTAGTATATTTTTATAAACTCCGTATGTTTCATGAATCTCGTATTAATCATAAGTTATCGTATACTTTATAAACTTCACATATTTTGTGAATATCGTACAATTCTTGAATAATTAGGAAGCTTCGCATATTCCATCTGTTTTTTTTTTCTATATATTAACACAAGACCGCGAATTAGTTTCTTTCGCGAGGGGTTGATCATTCAGTCAATCTTCTTCTTCATTAGACGTATATAATTATTCTTTACGTTGTAATTGTACTTATAGATTTTTTACAGTATAAGGCGGTTTCTTTGTTTAAATACCGAAAATCTAATAATAGTTTTTTGGCAGATACGAGTTGTCCAGGCTTTAACAGCGGGGAACAAGTCTTCACTACCAACAGAACACAACAGGAGGAGATGTCTTATCTCACTCGTATTCGCCTGATTTTCATTCACACGTTAATTTAATGCAAACAATATGTTCTTTTAATAAACTGATACAAACATTATACAATCAAAATTTATTTAAAGGCATTCATTATTCTTAATAAAAAGCTTACATATTCCTAACAATTATAATGAAACAATCGAAATTTTGCAATAATTCAGTATATTATTTTCTATACGTGCATGTGCATGAATTTAATATACAAATTTTTCACTATCGATAATATTGCATTTGTATATATCACATAAAATATAAAAGAATCATTTACAAATGCACGTGTACCAATAAAATAATTTCAGAAAATGACCGACTAACTACTCTAACGGTATCACAAATATTAAATTTATTTATTAATTATAACTACATTATATGTCAAAAGATACAATATTATATGTATTAAATTATTTATTACGTAGATAACAAATAACTTTTAGCTATATAGTATAATATTTACATTATTATTAATGCTTATTAAGCAATTCAAAGCAAATTGTTTATGGCTTAGAATCTGAGCACATTTATTTAATAGATATTAAGTTCATATTTTTAGTTTTATGCATAAAACTATATTTACTACGTTATAATTATGATCCATTATATTAATTTTTACATAACTGATAATAGAAAACTGAAGCAGATGTCATAACATAAAACTTTTTAACGCGCATAAATAAAAGTGTATTACTTCATTTATAATGTTACTGTAATAATACATTTCAATTTCGTGTAACTATTTAAATATTTTTTTAATATTGAATTGTAATCACAAATCAATAATAATGTTTATATGCTGATCACGCAAGAATTTTTATTAGTTTAATCATTAATTTAAAACGGTTATATTTCCGTGTTTTATCTTAGCCTTCTAACAATTTTCTGGTAACTTTTGCAGAGGGATATTTAAGAAAAAGACGTTGTATCATAGCATAATGTAATGTAGATTCAAGAATAATATTTTGCTTATTCAGATATCAGGGATTAAGAATGAAAGTAACTAAAGTATTTGGATACGTGTATTGTTTTAATAACTTAAAAACAGTTTAAATATATAATTTAGATTTTTTTAAATCGAGTTAAATTCTATTGCGTTATCAATTAATTCAATAAAAAGAGTTTCCAGGTAAATTAAAGCTTGATAAAGCGCAGACTAATCATGTAGTTTTGATTCATAGAAATCAAATTTCGTTTCGCATGAATATATACGTTCTACAATTCTTTTTCATTTTAACTCTGCTTCGTAGCGCGTTTCACTAACACACATGAATTTAACGTTACGATGAAACTTCTTCACTATTTCTCGCACCATTGACCAAGAATATGTAAAAAGAAAAAACGGAAATTCCATATTTTTTTTATTGCTAGTTTTTTTAGCTTTTATTTAGTCTCGTACTTTGGATGTTCTTTATAGTCCAAAATAGAATATTAGCTTCAGTACAATTACATTAATCTCATAGCATTTTCTTTATGAATATACTTAAATAAACGTTGTGAAAATTACTCTGCTAGTTCTTGTATATAAGCATATTTAAAGGAAAGAAATAGTGGTGTGCACTGGTGAAACATGATTATTCTCAGTCGAATTCGCGTTCCTCGAAAGTGATAGTCTCTTATACTACTTTTGCTGTAAGGATTTGAGCTTATTAAAATTTTAATTTTATTTTTTAATGTAATGGTATTGTATATATAGATGGACTTCTCAGTATTATTAAAATCATCTACAGTAGTTATTCGAACCACTTAATTCTTAATTCTTTATTCCATATTTTTGTATAATATCAATGAAAATTATCTTTATTGATGACAAAAAATGATTTTTTTTTACTATAAGATCAGAAAATTAAAGATTTATTACATATCATTCTATGGGTACAGTTGCACGTATGAACAATCCAGTCGTTAATTTAAATAAAAAATATCTAGAAATGCTGCATTTTCAGCCCTCAAAAATTCGACTTAAATGCTACTAATAATGCAATACAATTTATCACTATTTTCATATAATGTACGTTGTTAATAATGTAAATAGGATGTAAGATAACTTTCCTTACATTTGGGCTGTTTGCAAATCTTCAATCATCTCTTCCGTATTCTCTGATTAGGTAATCAGAACATAAGGATACACAATACGGTCTTCAACGTGGAAAGTTAATCAAAATTTTCGCTTTTACTGTAACATTATGAATACGTCGTCTTTGGGAAAAATAAAACTCATATATTTTGAATTGTTAGTTTTATATCGAAATTATATCTGATGTCATGCAATAAAAAACTTAATAATACGTGTAAGCCAAAATTAAATTCTACTTAGTTGCTGTGGAAAATTTATATTGATTTGATATTGAAAATAAATTTATCAAAATAGACTTGAAAAATCACATTATAAAAGTTCAGTTTATTGCTAAGGAAACCTTTTTATAAGTTACTGTTTGGATTTTGAACTTGCAAAATTTTCATTTTATTAATACATGAGTGCCATGATACAAGTTATAGCGTACATTTGATAGGTATATCTATGCATCCAAAATTTATTTAAGTCTTCAAAGCTTTCTAAAGTTATTTATGAATAATATTCATTCATATTTTATTTTGCTTAATAAAACCCATCCATTTCACAATAATGAAAATAAATATTCTCAATTATTCGAAGATATTTAAATAATTTATAAAATAACGTTCGTTATTCTAATATAATATACGTCAGTTTAATGATTTTGCATTAATAGCTTATATGAAAAATTATACTAAATAATTATAGAAACTATGATAATATATTAATTTTATATAATTTCGATAAATTAAAATATTAAGAATTCGATATACACTTTCAAAATAAACTTCATATTTCAAAATTGTCATATATAAGGATTTTAATCAAATTCTCATAGCATAAAGTAAGATTCCAGTTAATAAGAAGTAAGTTTCTATCTTAAATAAGTTCTTATATTAAAAAAACTGTTTAAGTTAGAGTTAATTAAAGTATTTACTTAATTACATCTTTATTTATTTCAAAAGCAGCATTGAGTTATTGCAAAAGTTCCATTTAATCATTTAAATATTACTCGATTAAGAAAATCTCATCGTATCACTAATTTTCAATATTATTCTTTTTATGAAAGGTATTTAGAAAATAGTGATGAATAAAAAATTATCTATTTATATTAAAAGTACTTAGCTGTAACGTATCTAAAAGTTACTCTATCTTAATAAAATAATATTTTTGTTCCGATAATACACAAAGATAAGTTCAGAAACTTAGTTTTAAGGTTTTTTCGGTTTTCAATTCAAATAAAATTTTTGTTAATTCTTCAGTACACGTTTCACACTTCATAGCTGTTAATAAAGTAATATAATACGTTATCGGTTAATCATTCCTTTAATAGAATCGAAGTAAATCTGACAAGATCATTTTTTAACACATGTATAAAAATATACTTCATACTATAAATATATACACAATTGCATGATTGTAACTGGGTTATCATTATTTCATTTCATAATTTTTTTCTTTTTATATAATTTAACTCTTTATATAGGATATTTTGAAAGATCAAATATCTATAAATTCTCTGTATTAGTTCACAAACTTTTTTTTAAGTCTAATTTTATATACTATCTACTAAATTTAGGTTAAAATGATAATCAAATAATAAAATGTATTGAAAAATTCAAGAATTATAAATGATTTGAAAAGAACATATTCAAAAATCGTCAAAAATATTGCCAATGTATTATTTAATTTTTATAGAAAAACTAAGCAAAGAATTTTTGTCTTCGTTAAAAATAGCTATATTTTATATGGTTGAATAAGATGAAAACAAAAAGGTAGAATAAAAATTAATCCACAATTAATTAAATGAATATGAAATAACTGATCGATTTCATCTATATTTGCAGTGTTTTTCGAACACAGTTATGTATGATACTATTAAATATACTGTATATATTATGCTATTATATATGTACTATATACATTATATATATTTCCCAAATAAATGCTATTTATTTTATTAAAATTTGCGATTAATGGAATATTTAATCATAAGGGCAAATAACATCGAGATGGGTATTGTGACGTGATGCTACGACAACTGCACAGATGTTGAGGTATTTTGTCTCGACATATTTATGAGATATGGAAATTTACTACTTGTTGACTAATGTATATAAGATTTAATATTCATAGTTGTGTCCTGAAATCTTGTAATATTTTGCATTTGTATCAAAAATAAATATATTTCATCCAGACATAAAATAACTATTTTTATTTTCTATTTCCTTCTATATTGATGTAAGAGTTTGGAAAAATTATGATATTAATTTATTAAAGAAAATAATATTAAAACTAAACACGGAATAATATAGTAATTTATTCATGGGAGTAAGAGAAATACAAGATCAGCTAAGTCAAAAGATTTATCAGTATACTGTCATATGATGTTAACTATATTAAACCAATTAATATTTCTTTGTGTATTTTATATAGAAATAACATAGCCTAAATTTGTATTAAATATAGCCTACTTCAAGATTTGATTCAAAATTTTCCTTCACAATTACTTTTTCTTAAATATCTATAAGAAGTTATTAAAAAGCTGACGTTACAACTAGTATCGATAATACTTATATTTAGAAAAATAAGCTCAAGGTTCAATTTAAAAATGAATAAATTAGATAAATTTAGTACAAATGTAAATAGACTAAGATAAATACTATCTTACCAAATATTTTAGGCAAATCGAAATGATAAATAATATAGAGTTATGATGATGATTAATTAATCATCAAAATACTGTGGTCTCTTCTTAGTCCAAGGAAATTTTAAATACGTTACTGAAATTCTTTGCAAAAATAATTCAATTAAAAAGTTTTATTCGCCTTTCCTTAGTTTCAATTGATTTTGAAATTTAAATATTTGCAAAACTTTAAATCATGTACGTTATTAAGATTTAATATATTTTGAAAGCAATTATTAAGAATGTTCATATGTACTCTATTTGACATTGAATGTAACGTCAATAATATTTAAAATCAAGTTATTTTTATAAATTCTCAAGAAAGAGTTTTACACACGCTCTTACATATAAACACGCTCGGTAAGGTCGATACATTTACACAAAATTCATCGATGAATCGCTGGATGTATCGCTCTTACACATATGTACATTTGTGTACAATTTTATATTGTATTCAATGTAATCATAATTAAATTTAAGTAACCTTTAATAAATTATAATATAATATGGTCTATAAATAATTTATACATTTTATATTTCATGAACATTAAAAGAATAGCAAATTATAAATAATTTCAAAGTAGAAAGCATGCAGATGATAAAATAGCAGTTATAGTTTCTATTGAAATTTCAAAATTGTGCAGCTTGGAAATTTTATTTATCTAATATAAGATTAATTTGTATACAGCATCATTATAATAATATAAACTTATAAGACAGGATAGCTTGTTAAAATATAAAAAAAGAATATAAGAAATATAGTGATGTGCGCCTGGTCACTCCAACTCGTGACAATTGTGCAGTGCGGATTCCGATCTGCACGTGTGACTCACCGAAGCAAAGTTAAATGGAGCGATGGCTCTTTAGGTAAAGAGAAATGGGGCGAACTTTCTCGCGCATGGGAATAAGGTCCGGTTTTCTCGCTGAAAACGCCTATACGATCGAACGGTTATCCGTAGTAGCCTGTGATTGGTTCCTTGCATCAAACCTGTGGTTGGCTCAGGCCACTGTGGTAGGGAGCACCTCGCATCGGTTGGAGCCGCATAGCTCAGGATTTCTACACATAGAAATGCGCGCGGATGATTTTGGGTCAGTCGAGCAATGAAGGGTTAAAGTGACCGAATATTCTTATTGCAAACGATTACCGGCAGTGCCTTGGGGAAGACGTGCGCCCGTTATTTGGCGAGTTTGGACACCAACAATTTTCGGGACTGTTTCTGCCCTACTTCGTCTTTCCTTCCTTCGGAATCTGTTCTTTTTAGGACGAAGAAAAACTATACGTCCCTCGGTAACGTCGAAACACCCACTTACGTCAGAGCGAGTCAAAAATTATTCTGACGGGGTTTTCGGGTGACTTTCTATTCTAACGTAGGCAATAAAGCAAAAAAAGATCAGCTCGAATGAACTAAACGTTGAGGTGAGGCTCATCTATGCTTTAATGGTACATTTACACCTTTCTCGTGTAAATTAATTAAAATTATATTTTATTATAACTGCCATTAATGAATCAATAAAATGTAATAAATCGATTTGTTACTTAAAAATCTACTGTAATTTAATTTTTTACTTAAACATAAAAATCAGAATTTTGTAGATAAGATAATAAATAACAAATAAATAATAGAAATAATAGATTTTTTAGTCTAATTTATCTTAAAATTCTCAATTTTTCAAGTGATTTATTTATTATATTAAATAGAATTTAAAAAATGAAAGAATATATATAAAAAACTTCTATAGTTCATTGGTTATCTATTTCATATGAATGATATTCATGAAAAATATTTTATATTTAAAAATATTTTTCTGTTCGTTAAAATTTTCTCAGAACTTCATGATAATTTAATGATGTAAGTTCATTACTACAAATTAAATCCTTGCTAAAATAGTAAATAGATATTAAAATTAATCTCTTACTGTTTCATACATTATTATAAAAATATATTATTGTATAAATAATAATAATTATTATTTATTTATTTTTTTATTTCTTATTATTACAACTCAAAAGAACTTTAAGCAATCAATTTATTGATTTGTTACCATAATTTAGATCACAAAAATGTTTATGAAAATAAATACAGTTTTTAAAAGGATTGAGAAAGAAATATAATTTTATAAATATCATGGTTCTTTAAGCACACTTATCACTGGCTAGATAATTTTAATTTTCATTCTGATTGAATATATTTTCTAAATAATTATCTCATTTAAATTTATTTAAATTTATTTAGATTCGGTATTTATTTAATATCATTATAATTTTCAGTTTATATATGAAATATGAAAGAAAATTTGTTTAGTTATTTCGAATTTCATAATCATAAAATGAAGATAAGTATCAGTATTTATTTAAATTTGAATTTCCTCTTTATGAATAAAACAAATAGTATCGTTAAAATAATTAACTTTATTTTGAATGTTTCTCCTGAAAATTTTTTTCATCTATTATGTTTTATATGATATAAGTGTACAAAACTTTAATATATTTTTTAATTAATATTTAGATGTATTTTTTGCGTTTTCAATTGTCAATATGATTTATATTGTATGAACTGAAGTTATTTATATAAAGACTTATTTAAAAAACGACGATAGAAGTATACTTAATGATATCTAAAATAATCTTTTTTTTATTTGTAGAAATAGTTTCACAATAAGTAAAATTTTCTACTATAAAAAGTGCTACTGCAATATTCGATCCCTAATTACTGTAATACTGTCAAAATGAACTTCTATTTTATAATTTTCTTTTGTAATTTATTAACTGTTGGTAAGCTCAATTTATTATTTTTATTTTATTAGTCAATAAGTTGAAAACTATTATTGCATAAGAATCAAATTTATATAAAATTTTATTTTAGTTCTTTTATCAAAATTAAAAGTGCTAGTGATATACTTTATCAATTTATAAATCTTTTCTATCCTTATAACATCTATAAAATTATATATAGTATAATATTATATAAGCATTTGTTATCTTTTCTTTAAATGTTTCTCGTGGATAGAAAATTTATAGAAACCGATAATTTATAGATAATTAAAAATGTTTATTATATACCAATGAATCTAGATGCAACTATTATATTAGTAAACATATACTTAAAAATAACAATGGATCATTAATGAATGTTAATAATTTCATGGTAATCGACTAAAATCGATAAAATAAAATTGTTAATTTCAATTATAATTTATATTATCTCATAAAACATTTATTATAATTGTCAGTTTAAAAAACATACTTCTAAATATGAATATAATCAGATTTTGTCAGATTTAATTCTTTTCTTGAAAATTAGCGAAAGTATCTTATATTATGCAATATATCTGAGTAGAGTCCTAAAAAATTTAAAGACATAAGTTTGTAAATAAATAGAACCTTTTAATATTTTATTATTATTAAATAAAAATAAATTATTAAGGTTGCAGATTCAATCTGATATTAAAATATTTCATTTTTATAACATAATTATTTATAATTACTCAACTGTCCTTGCAATTAAAGATTATCTAGTATCCAATGAGTTTGAAGATATATTTGTTATAATATATTTACTAATTATATAAAATTTTAGAATAAAATATAATAATATATTTACAATTCAAAAATAGTGTGATATTTTGTTTGATTTGTCTGTTAAAAATTTATTCAGTAGAGGTTTGTATAATGTGACTACTAGAGACTGAGTTTACCGATTTAATTATTAGACATTACTGTCTTAATTATGTGAGGCAATATATATAAATTACGTGAGTGAATATACCAGATATTTTTTATGACATTTTATAATAATATTGTAGGCGTCTTCGGTAAAACTACGAGAATAGTTGGTGGTATCGATGCAAACATAAAACATTTTTCATATTCAGCATCTTTGAAGCGTATATCAGATAATGAACATATATGTGGCGGTTCCATTATAAGCCATTGGCATATCCTTACAACAGCTCATTGCGTTGATAAATCTTTTATCACTCCATCTAACTTAAAAATTCATATAGGAGCAACAAATATATCAAGTTCTTCTGGAATTCTGCTTTATCCGGAACTTATTTTTGTCCATCCAGTCTTTTTGACATCTTTAAACGAAAAATCATCTATTCTTGGTGATATTGCCATTATTAAGGTATATTAAAATATAAGCCTTAAAATTTCTCGGAATATGTATATTAATTAATCAGAAATAATATGAAACATTTGTTCATGTTGAAAGATTCTATTGTGTGAAACTTATTTCATTAAAATGAAGTTATTAAAAGCAGAGATAATTTCAAGTAATAATAAAATAGTTGCTTACTATTAACTCATATGCAAAACTTTATGTCTAGTAGAAGATTAAAGGGTATAAATCTGTAGTACTGATTATGCGACACGTTGGCAATTTTATTCGGACTAAATGTAAAATCTTCTTTAAAACTCTCCTTAACATAGGTACAATCAATTGCAGATAGAATTTGTTAGCGACGAATATAAAAAAAATTCTCTAATGTATTTTAGTATAATATTTAAAGTATTTTAAACCGGATGAAAAGTATTTTTACTCTTATAATCAGAAATATTTCATTGATGTAAATTTTTTTTACTTTCATGGGTATAATTACAATCATTTTATAAAAAACAAATACATTCGATTTGTTCGAATTTAGAAAATATAAATTTTTCTTGTAAACTAATAGAGATACAAATAATCAACTAATCTAAGTTATTGATAAACTAAAATTATTACATCTGTACTTCCATGAATAGTTATAAATCTAATGTAATGTTACTATTTCATTATTAATTCATATGTTTCACATATTGTAAATTATATCGGAATATTTTATAAGTTTGATTAAAAAACTTTTTATTAAATCTTTATCGTATTTTTTTATATCGTTGACATTTGCTATTATTATTTTCAGTTAGTAACATATTTTGATAGAGTAATATTAGTCCATCTTATTTAAACATACAGCATACATATAAATTTAAACTTATAAGAACGAAAGCTGATTAGAAAATATTATTTTATAGGTCTATTTATTTATTTGGTTTGATTTGAGAATAAATTCATTATAATTTTTTTATTAATGATTTATGAATTTTTTAAATATTTTATGAATATTATATAATTGAGAAATTATTTATTATAAAAACGGATGAAATGAAGAAAATATAATTTATCAACTTCTACGACTTATGTTAATATTTTAAATTTTTCTTTATATTTTTATTATGAAAGTTTTCAATAGCAAAATAAGAAAATAATAAATTGCTTATATTAATATAATATTTTCAGATATGTTTTTTACAACATATAAGTTATAAAAACAATTTGTATCAATGAAACGTGAAAATATTTTTAAAAATTCAAATGAATAAATTTCAACTACAATATTATCACTGAATTAAATACAATTTTTCCTACAAAAATATTCCCTTTCAGGTTACAAGAAAGATTGAATTCAATGAATTTCAAAAAAAAATAACATTACCCGTGGTAGACATTCATATCAATTACATTGCTTCACTTAGTGGTTGGGGAATAACAAATTATTTATTGGGAAATAATTCTGGTAAACTGCAAAAAACATGGCTGAAGATTCTTTCAAATAATTACTGTTCAAATCTTTTACCATCAATCCACTATATAGATCAGTTTTGCGCATTTCAGAGGTTAGGAGTGGGTCCATGCATTGTAAGTTTTTACAATTTTTGAAAATTATATATGTTTAAAAAGTAGTTAATTATTCTTTACATTTTTATTTAAAATAATGTTATTAAATTTATAATTAAATACCAGTAAATGATTCGTAGATTATAATAAAAATTTTCAATATTTCGTTGCATATAAGCATTTCTTATATTTAACAATTTTATAGCCTATTTATTATTATGATATCAACTAGTTTTAATTATACGGTAATTTGACTATTACAGGGTGATAGTGGTAGTGCATTAGCTTACCATGATACTATCGTTGGTATAGCGTCAATCGCTATTCCATGTGCCATGGGTGATCCTGATCTATTTACTAATGTTTATTTCCACATGAATTTTATTAATCAGATCTTAAACATGTAATATACTTATACGCGCTTTATAAATGTATAGGTTATTATTGGTTAATTAAAAATATTTGTATATATTTGTAAAAAAATCCATTATTATTAAAAAAAGAGGTATATTTGTAAATATATCTATTTAATAAGGTATTGTGTAGTATGAAAGCTTTGATACGTTTGGATATAGCTTGTGACGAAAAACACACGAAGTGCTTTTATTGGGTCTAATAATAGCTGACAAACATCGTATATGGAAATTCACGGATCACGTATTTCAATGTTATGAATATGTAAGCGGTATATTCGTGCTATGCTGAAGTTCAAGATATAATTGGTTTCGCTGCAACCTAACTCATACCATCGACATCACGCGCACGCAAATCTCTCGATTGTATTAAAAAGCGTCAACCGTAAGTGATGCACCCGTACATTATCTTAATGTATGCCTCCGAGATTGCGCTACGAACACCTGTGACTTCGCGCCATTTTAAATCTCTTCCTGAAAAACAGACCTTGAATCCTTGAATCCATCTTTCTTCCTTCCCACCCTGCCACAGATGATAATGAGCGGAGTATACACGTATTTATCTATGAGCAGTATAGGGATGAAGAACGCACGTTTATATGTTTACAAGTATATATCCATAGACAACTCAAGTTTTTTTATTTGTTAAGAATTTATTCGGCTCGCAATAACTGCAAAGTATCTATGAATAGATTGCATCCATTGCCAAATATTTTTGATAAGTATCCAATGAAATATGGTAAAGACATATTTGATATAAGAAATAATATAATAAAAGGTAAAATATGAAAATATTCTGGATAATTATAGTATTTGTAGAAATTATCAGTATATGGTTTCAAATTTATAAGTCCATAAACATGTTAAGGAATTGTTAGATATGTTTAAATTGACGAATAATATATAAACTTTTTATCTTAAAAATAAAAAATATTCAATATTAATAATATTATATAATTCAATATTAATATTTGTAGTGGTGTTTAAAGTTGAATAGCTTTTACCTCTAATGCATATTATTTTTCACCTCCAGAAGCAAATTACAGGAAGAAAAAGTATCAAAATAATTCAATAAATTTCTTTGTATAACAGCGACACCGTGAATAAAACCTTGTACTCTAAATATTACTGTCAGATAATACTTACGATACGAAGGAAACGAGAGAAGATAATTGTATGAATAATTATTGAAGATAAGCAAAATATTGATATATTGCCTATAAATATAAGTAATTCTAATTAATACAGGTCAAGAGAACCGCCAATAAAACTTAATGTTATCTGTTATACAAATGTAGACTAATTAACCGTTAAGAGTTGGAAACTACTGTATAAAAATATAAAGATAATTAAAACTCACAATTATTGCCATACTTATTATTTATTAATTCCTTAATTATTAAATTATTAATTTAATATATTTATGATAATATAATAACATAAAATAATTAAATTAACTTTATAATAACATGGAAGTGTTCCGAAAAGCTTTTCTATCTATTTATAAGGTATAATATTCTATAATACTTGCATTATCATTATAACGATCGTATCAGTTTTAAAGATGATTTAAAATTAAAAATTATGTTTTAAAATATATTCTATTCTGAATTCGTAATAATATATTTTTGCAATTTGACTTTTATTTTTATAATAATAACGTCGACGTAACTATGTTTTGTACGACTATATTTTTTTCATATACTTTTTATACTTGGCTTTAATAAAAATAAATTATAAGTAAGATTTATATAATCTTCTTAGTAATTGAAGCAATAAAGCTGTCATTTTTGGTTTTCATAACACTGTCTACTTTGATATTATATCTATTTTATGTATTTACACGAACTATTAGATTAGCTTCTACACAATAAATTAAAGTTATTCAGTTGCTTTATTTATGACCTGTAAAATGATTAAGCTAATTCAATTTGTTGAAAGACTGCTTTAATTCTTATCTTTATTTGCGAATGTAAATAGTATAATTTCAAAAATTTATTAAGGCGTGGGAAGGTCCTAGTTGATATGATATTACTTTGCAAGGAAGGACAGACGAGCCCTTTTGATATTACGAGAAGACAATATAAGTATAATATAAGTTTGAAATAAACACCGCAATTATTATATATGTATTTATTAAATACATTAATAAATAAATTACAAATAATTATAATAAAATTATAACTAATTAAATAAATGATAATAAAAAATAAAAATAATGACTTAATAAAATTAAGTAAAGTTAATAGTAATAATAATAAAAATTAAAATAATAATAATAATAATAATAATAATAATAATGATAATGATAATGATAATGATAATAATAATAATAATAATAATAATAATATAGAAAATGATAATAATCATTATAACAAAAATCAGAAAAAAATATAAATTGTAACCACAAATTGTTATTAACTTTACAAATATTATTAAAAAAAAGGATAAATATTAATAAATTGATAATATAAAAACTGTACAACTACGGGAAACTAAATTGCGAATCGAATCTTATAAATAATTAAATAATTAATCAAATGAAAATGCTAATTATTCAATAAAACTAGAAATTGTATACAGGTTGTATATACTATTTCGGCAAAAACTATAGAAATCCTCAATTTGCCTACACCCCCTGAGTTTCAAATTTTATATAAAAAGGGTGCATTTTTCCATGCTGAAAAAAGTTCATCTTGACAGTGATGAGATAGTAGAGAGACTAGATAAGAAAAGAATAAGTAGAGCACAAAATAAAGGATGAGGGTTACTCGCTAAAAGGCCGTAAGGGTCACTCTTTACTACCACATTCCGGGTACTCGCAAGCCAACAGGACGTTCCAGATGGAAATCTTTGCTTAGATCGGTTACCAAGAGAATAAACGGTTGTTATATTTAATTCGTGCGGTAACCCTTGTCTCGAATTCATATTATTCGTGATTGAGTTTCCTTTTTGGGCTACCACCAAACAACTATTGAAACCCCTACGTAATGATAGAAATTATATCTCTATTATGAAGTATATAATAACAGATTGAGATTTTGGGCACATTAGTTTCGCTCGCATTAGATCCTCCGCTTCAAGACCCGGTGTCGGTCACATTTTTCAATGTATGAGTATTAAGTCGTACTTTTACACTTTTAGGTTTAATTTATTTTTATTGCTGAACCTATGCTACAATGTTTATATGCTTTCACGAGTATTGTATTATAAATGTAGAAACACTATATGACTATTCTATTTTTAAAATGTAATTTTTCAAGCAGAATTTTAATGACTAATACTAAAATAATATCTATTACAAATATATAAATAATGGATGCAACATAACAATAGTTAATTATGCATAACTATGAAAACGATACTTTTTAATAATTAATTAGATTAATTAGGTTCAAAATTTAATTATATAAATAATACATTAGCAAACTGAGAATAATGAAGATGAATTTTGAGAATACTGTAGAAAATTCAATAAATACAATTAACGGAAGAATAATATTTGTAGAGATATATCGGATAGGCCGAACCAGTCTATTAAGGGAAAAGTAATCAACTTGAGAAAAAAGTGAATATTTCTATGGTGAATATTTCTCTTTATGATTGTTTTCTAGGTTCTCAATAATGAGAGAATGCTTTTCCTCCTCGCTTTTCATTTTGCTTTTGCTTGCTTATCAATGTAATTCTTCTCTCATGAATATACAAGTGAGATTCCGCTATTATGTTGTTCCCCTAATTTTCAAATGTTAGTTAAAATTCTTATAAAGCAGCGTAATTTATGGCAAAACCTTGGAAAGATGATGTTAAAGCAAATTTATCAATCCAAAATTACAGTTGTTTCGCGAGGGTTAATGGATTTTCAAGTATTTTATTAGTACATAATAAAATTTAATTTCGAAATCCGTGATTACTAATGAAATTATAAATAAATTTGAAACCAAGATAGAGCAGATAATTATACTTTGTTATTTACAACTGTTTTTTAAGTGAAATTTTTAATATAACTACTACGAGGTTCAAGAACTGAAATAATTAAATGAACAAGGTACAAAGACAGTTTTAATTGTCTTTTATTAAACTATTTCCTTAATTTATTCTAATATTTTATTAATATTATAATAAAGATCATCAGGAAAAACTGTTAAAAATAGATTATAATTAAAGTATTTAAATATTATTTTTATACTGAAAATTTTACTTTTACACTTTTTAATACTAAAATAGTAATAGCACATTGATTTAATTTGCGATTTAGAAATCATTAAGCAAGTTTGCAATCTTTCAGTTTAAATTATTCAAATATTTCTCATTTATTATAAATATTTTTATTTATTCTTTTAATAATTTTTAACTATTTTTAATATCTACTAGTACTAGTAGAAATTAACTGATATTTTTAATTTACATTATTTAACATTATACCTCAACATTAAATTTAGATTTTATGAATAAATTATAAATTTAGATTAGATTAATTTTTAATTCTTCATTATTTCATAATTTGTATTTCATAATTTATATTTGACAATAGTATGACTTGAATAGTTTAAAATAATTTTAAGATTAAGTTTTTCGATTTTTTCATTTGAATCAAGTGGAAAATTAATTTTATATTATTAATGTTTATAAAGCATAGTTACAAATTTATAAAGTTTGAAAAGACGGATGATTAAAAGTATATATATATACATGTGAGCGTGCATATGTTTTATTCAAGCACCTGCTTTCAATTTCCATTTTTAATTTGAATCAAATTAATAACTGACACTATTTCTTTAAATTTATCATTTATAAATATTTTAACAGATTGTTTATTATTAATCATAAATTCTATTTCAAATAAATGAATAGGTGAAACATGAAGTACCTAAATTTTAAATTTAATACTTTTAACTAAATTAGCTTTATAAAATTCTATTTCTTATTCATATATTAAAAATAATACAATGCTTTTGCAAACCGTAATTTTTTTAGTCCTAATTCTAAGTACTCGTAAGTTTAATTCATATTATATTGTCATTACATTTATATTCATTAGATTAAAATCATAGTATAGAACATTAATATAGTTTTATATTGTTTTATGTTAAAATAAAAATTTTTATTCAAATTTTTGAAAAAAAGATAATAATAATATTTCAGATTTATGTATAATAATTGTCATTTAAAATAAATTATGCTATTTATAAATTGAAATTTTAATACAAAATGAAGATTATTATAATAATAAAAATTATTATTAAAAATATTTTAGCTGGTTTTGCGAGAAACGTGAGAATTATTGGCGGTTCCGATGCAGATATACAAGATTTTCCATACTCAGTTTCAATAAAATATATTCCAGAAAATGCACACATATGTGGTGGTGCTATTATAAGTGATCAACACATCATTACAGCCGCTCATTGTTTTATAGATGACCTAGATAGCCAGATAGATGGTTTTAAGATCTACACTGGAAGTTCTGATTTTACGTCCAACCAAGGATTATGCTTTTCTATCGATACAGTCTTTAAACATCCAATGTTTTTAGAAAAAGATTTAAAAGCTGATGTAGATGTAGAATTATTACTTTTCGATATCGCTATCATTAAGGTACTATGAAAAGAATTATAATTATATTATTTATTAATTTTTAATTAGTTATTCTTTAAAAATAATTTTTATATGAAAATTGATTAACATAAATATTTCTTTTATGAAAGGAAATATATAAGAATTAATTCATGTCCACTATAAAGTATATAGATTTAATATTTTATAAACTCTAAATTAATTATAGCAGTTTAGTAGTAAAAAGATATAATTTATAAATTTAAAGCTTTTTCAGAACATATCCAAATTATATAAATGTTGTATCTACATATTAAGTTATATGAAATAAATGTTTTTCACTTAGATATAATGCTAGTAGGTTTTCCTCATGGTTACGATGAATTTGTATTCACGTGTTTGACAACGAAACTTGTGATTGCGATGCAATAATTGTTAATGCATTAAAATCTGTGAGTGACATATTACAAATTTTTTAATACATAACAAATTAAATGATTATTTTATGTGTATATATAATATAATAATTTGATCATTTATATTTTAAATGATTGATATACTATAATTTTATTCATCAGACTTATATAAATGTTTACACGAGTGAAACAAATAAAATTGTCACAGATAATGATTATAATGCAATGGAAAATTATTCTTTTTCTCATAAATTGGGAACATTTAAAATGTAGTACTTTAAACTACACATTTTATTGTTTCAACACATGTTTTTGAATAAGTTCTTGAATAAAAGAATTTGAATCTAGAAATTAGCAATGAATCGTTAACAACAAATTTATTAATACGTTGCGTAAAAGTATCTGAATACGATCAGAAAATAATACTGAATTATTTTAAAAGGTTTAATATGGCAATAACTCAGAGTTTTTGTTTCAAAGTAAAAGTAAAAAGAAAAAATTCAAAGTTCTCAATGAAAAATGATAAATCTACATTGAAGATAGATCCTTAAAATTGAAACAATTTGAAATTTTTTACTTTTTTCTAAAAAAATATTTATGTGAAAAAAGATTTTAAATGTATTTCGTATTGAGATTTCATTGCATATTACTTACATTAAAAATAGAACGTGTGCAATAGAAAACATAATTTTCCATAAAAAGTATCATATATAGATTTTAAATAATTCAATTTTATCTACATAAATAAATAAGTTAGATATTATGATAAATATATTCACATATTTTAATCTAAAAGAATTGAAAAATATTGTTCTTATGTAAAAGTTAAACTAAATTTTCTATCACACCAAAAAAGTGTTAAATAATTTTTTATTTAAGATGGTCATATAAATATGAAATACTTCTTCAACTTTGTAAAGTGAGTGAAATTATTTTAACTACTAAACTTTTTACTGCGTTTATTCAATACTTAATTTTTTATACTTAATCTTTACAAAATTTTTAGCAAAATGTACTTATATAAATATATACTTTGACATATGGTAGATATATTTAATATAGGTATAAGTTTAAGTTATGAATTTTACTACTTTTCTCAATCCAATATCTAATACTTACCAACATTAATTATTTTGTTACAAATAAACAGATTTATTTCAAAGGTGTAACGATATTTCCTAAATTGAAGGTATGAATCATAATATTATACTTATTATTATCATTAAACGATATATTGCCTAATTTCTTTTATAATTCAAAAAACTTTGAAAAGAATTGCATATAATTTTATCATTTTTAAATGATATTAGAAAATCACAAGAGAAAATATAGTTTGGTAAGTTGCCACATTATCAATTGTATATTAAATAATAATAATAAAATTAAAATTAAAAAAGAATCTTATGATAGGGGTACGTAAAACTTTTAGTAATGTACTATTAATTTCAAATTATGAATATGAAAAATTAGTATCAATATATTTTATTTTACAATTAAGAATGTATATTAATGAGTGCAATTAAATTAATTCTATTACCTTATCAGATTTGTTTCTTTACAAATGCACATCTAGCTTTTCAATAAGCAATAATGTCCGTCAAAATATTTCATAAAAAATGAGTCTACCTATTAATACTTTTTATATAAAGTAAATGACATTTAAACCAAATCGTATTGTTATTGATATATTACAAATAATAAATTTCTTTTATTCTATTAATATTTTTAAATAAGATTAAGATATCTTTTTTAAACAAGTTTTTTATTTTTATTGTATTAATAAATAATTATTTTTATTATTTTTATATTATTTTATTTATTTATTTTTATTTTACAAAAAAAGGTTATAATCTTATATTTATTCTAATAGACAACAAAACTTGAATATTTGCTATTATTAATAATTGTTGCTGGGTAGCAAATTTTCTAACATTAATATTAGTTAATTTTGTACATCTCGAAGTTTGAGAGTAATTATATGGCTTGTTAACCTGTGGAACTTAATAAATTAGTTCATTTTTTTCTTTTTTATGAATGAGTGATCAAAAAGAATATTATTTGCTATTTAGAGAAAATTAAACTTTTCTGATGATAATAAAAGAAGATTTCGTTGCACTGTAACGCTTTATATTATTTTTAATAATTTATAATTGATATTACATTCTATTTTTAATTTATAACTACTTAAATACTTTATTTATCTTCTTTCTTAACGTTTAAAAATTTTAATTGGATTGTAGCTTAAATCTTTTGTAGATTAAATTATAGAATTTTTTAAATTTTGCATGAAAGCGAAGGTTTAGTGATGAATGATGACGCATTCAGTTATATAATTTCAAGGTACATCGTACATAAACAGCTATACCTATTATACATATCAGAATTGATTTCAAAAATAAAGTTTTTAAAGCCAGAATACTTGTTTTTTTTCTGTAAATAAGACTTATTATAAAATTAATAATATTCAGAAAAAAATGGTTAGTCGCTGACTAAAACCAAAAAATGAATTTTAAAATACAAACATAATTTTAATTAACAATACATTTTATATGTGGTATATGTAAAAAATAAAAATTATTTTATACGTTGATGTGTATGTATTTTTACTAAGTTCTGTATCTAATTCTAATCAAACTTTACTTTTTAATAAAAACTAAAAATTAAGAAAGTAAAATGTTTTAAAATAAGTAGAATTTATATTTAATTAGGAAGTGAATGAAACATGATAATTTATAATTTGTTATTGTATTTTTCTAAAAAATTGTTTCGGGTTCTTTTATACATTGAAATTTGATTATATTTAATATTCTCCGGTGTCGAGTATCCTAAATAAGTTTCAATTTTTTGTAATTCATACATACAAGTATAGCATATTATTATTCGATGTGAATTTTAGAGTATAAACAATAGTTTATTTTTTTATTTAATTATCAATTTTCTGTGTGTTATTATTGATTCTGACCTAGGAAAAATTAAATTTCGATTTCTTTTTTGCTACACTATAGTGTTTCTTCCCATACTTTCGCTTTGCACTATGATATTGGCTCATAATATAATAATATTTAGCAGAAAGCATTGCATTGTTGTGCCTCTACCATTGCAATATTACCAAAGTGAATTGTTTCATAAATTTCTGTCCAGATAAAGGCTTCAGTTCTATATCTACAAAGCTGATCAAGTAAGGTCATGCTTTTTTTTGCTTGTACTTTGCTTATGGTTCCATGGTACTTCTTTTCTATCTATTTCTATAGTTTTAGGTTCCTATGAAGTATTGTAATCATCAAAGGTTGCTATATTAACTTAAATTTTTCAGGTATCAGCGACAACCTTATCATCTACTTGCATTCCGATGGATTTTCAGCGGACATAAACATTATTTTCTTCACTTGGACTTTGCTGGAGAATTAAAATGATGAAATACGAACTGTAATTTGTTGACAAATTGACAAGCTACTCCTGTCATACTTTAGCAGTATAAAGGAAAATATGTTAGATGGAAACGCTCGTAAGGGAGTAAGTGTTCAAGTAACAATAAGTGTTCAAGGTAACGTTTTTAAAGCTTAGAATACAATTATAGCTTGGGTGGTTCTTTTATCAATAATGTAAAAAACACGAAGACTGAGTATATTACGTTACAGTATTTCTTATATTTTTCTATATAGTATATACATAATTTATTGACTTATCAGAATGTATTAATAATTTGTTAACACAAAGTATGTTAACTTATATATACATATTACTTTATAACTAGAGTAATTAAATTTTGAAATATTTATTATAATAAATAAGAATTTTTTAAAGATTTTTATCAGTATTGTAATCTTTACTAACGAATGCGTATATTACAGTATATAATTATTACAAAAACTTTTCAGTATGTACAGTCTTTATAAAAATGATCAAAGAAATATGCATGACAAGTATCGGCTTTCTACCTTCAGTTTCGATCCTCGTCAGAAAATTCAATTTACATGGAAAATATTGGTACAGCTGTTATGTTATTGCTTGAACTTCATTCTTTTGTTATAACAGAAAACTAATAAACTTCGTGGAAAATATTTTACTGAATAAACCAAAACCTACTAAACTGCGTAAAACATGTTATTTTGAAAAAACGAAATTTTATAAATTATATGAAAAATTTAGGCTTCGATGATTGAAAGATAAGTAAATAGTCAAAGTCTGTTTAATACTTATTAACAATGCTATATTGGTGTTACATATAAAACCGAAGATAGGTATTCCAATTTTATATTTTAAAGATATAGAGTCAATATAATAACTAACATACATCACTAAACTCCAGTTTACGGGCCTTATGTTAGTTTAAAAAGTGATGTTTAATATATAACCTGAATAAAAGAAAATAAATTTCGAGAAGAATAAGAAATTTCTTTTATGTAGTTTATTTAAGAAATATATTATAATGTAACGTTGTAATGAATATCATTGAAATGAATAAGTTTTTGATTAATGCAGAATATATATTAGTTTAACTTTTTCCTTTAATTTTTCTTTCCTTCTTAATTTCCTTTAATTTTCATGTAATTTACAAATCAAATATTTGTAGTAAAATTATCATTATGATCACTAACGAATACTTTTACTAATTCTAGTTAAATTTTTCCATTTATTTAAATTGTAATTCTAATTCTGTGATATTTTGTAAAATTACTATTATTTTATCTGCTGAATAATGTATTATAAAAAAAATTAGAAAAAGTAGTCTTTATATAACAAGATGGGATACTAAAGATATGTAATATCTTGCATCTTTGATATCTATCTGATTATCGTTAACAGCTTCCATTTATAAAGATATAATTCTAATATTAATAATTCGAAGTATCATACAAATATAATTCTTCTGAATTCTGTTTTAGATAATTTTAACAACTAGTATACATTTATTATTATTGAATTATATCTGAGATTTGATTCATGTACAATTTCTAAATAAGTATTGTAAAATTTTTCGAAAATGAAAAATCAAATTTTTTCAGTTAACTAGATTTATCCTTTCTTGTAAACTGTAATAATTTTTTATTCTATTAAGTACAATATTATTCACTGTTCTATTTTATGGTTTTATCGATTTGTCTGATAATAAATTTTCGATTTGTGTTTTAATTAATTTTCACGAATAGTTTTAGTAGCAAATTGAAGATCTTTCAAATAATTATTCGATATCTAATAGCTTTACAACTGTTTCTTAAAAACAAGACAATACTATTACAATTTTCCTATATTCTACTATAGAACCACATTTTATAAATTTGTATAAATACGTTATATTATTTTTAACAAATTTTGAACAAGAATAAATAAGAACACTAAAATGATATCAAAATATAAGAAATTTATTATCGGAATATTTTCTTTTAATAACTGAAGATATCTTATGTTTGTAAAGATTTTGTAATAGTTTGTAATAAATAGTAGTTTTCTTAATTTAAAAACAGTGTTTTTTATTTATTTTGATAAGCTAAAGGTAATACTGAGTCATCAGAATATATTTTAGCTGATAACTCAATGTTATTTTTCATACATCGATTTATGAATATTAGTCACTTTGCTATTTGCTATTATTTTCTATTTGATATCCAGTGTTAACTAATTTATCGTTTGTAATTGTATTATAATTAATAATTTTAGTCATAAAAAATGTTACTGGTAAAAAGTAAATGATAAAATTTACAAATCATTACCTGTAATATTACCTTTTATTTTATTTTTCTTACCTTTACTGCAATTCAAAATAATCTAATTACTGCAGAGTATATAATCTGCTTTTATTTATTTATCTTCATAAGAAAATCTTATAAGCTTTCATACACATTAAATAGTGCAAACAAATTCACTATTAATTGATTTACCATTAAATTTCGAAATTTAAACATTACAGTCTTAATAAATAATATTAATTTTAATAAATGACAGATTTCTACTATTAATTTTTATTAATTTTTATAAATTTTATTAGAAAAAAATAACGCTGTACAAATTTAGTTTCTTTTATTCTTTTTTTGAAAGATATACATAGATTTGGTTATCATTATAAATATAGGCTAATATCTAATTGTCTCTTAAAGAGTTTTAATAGTACAAAATCAAAATTTTTTAAAAGCTATATAATTAATCTAATAAGACACTTTTATTCGCACGTGAGATCAGATTTATATGTATGAGTGCAATAAAATATATAAAATGGTTTTTAAAAAGCATTACAGCTTATGTAAATGATTAAAACAATCAAAAATGTATTTTTAAAAATAATTATAATTAGTTACATTATAATGTAAAAAATAAAATTTTTTTTTCTACAATGTACTGATATATCTTTTGTGACTTCTCTTTTAAAATATACGTATGTAATCATCTTACTATTCATTCACAAATATTTTAAGGCATTCTGGTAATGTAAACCTAATAAGATTATTATACATGTACATAAAATAGAATTAGTTCTTTATCTATGTCATAAATACAGTATTTCTCTATAAATTGATTGAATTCATTTTATTTTTCACATTTGCAGTTACAATCGCCACTATGTTAGTCAAAATTTTAATTGCGTTTTGTCTTACTTTAGTTGCTAGTAAGTTAGCTTATAGTTAGTTATTAATTACAGTTCTTGAAAAACGTGTATTAAACAAAACTTTATTCAATAACATTTTTTAATAATCTCTACTTACGTAATTCTATAATAGTCTTTAAAATGGTATAGTATATTATTTTGAAAATTAATTTCGAGTAAGAAGTTTATTCTATGTAAATAAACGATGTAGGAAGGCAATAAAAATATTGGTAATAATTGTCACTGCTACAGAAGAAATGATTGTATGCTAATAAGAATATCAGTTTAAAGCACTTTTACAATAATAGCTTAAATAAACTGTATTAATAATAAAATTTAGATTATAATTGAAAATATTACAGCAGCATATGCCAAGGAGACAAGAATCATAAAAGGAATTTATGCGGAACAGAGTGATTTTTGGTTTCATGCGACGTTGAGGAGTATTGTGGATGATTATCCACTGTGCGGCGGTGCTATAATAACAAAAAATCATATTCTATCGGCAGCTCATTGCGTTTTCGATCCTATTGAAGCTTTTTCAGACTTAAAGATTATCATAGGAACGTCCAATTCAACCAGTGATCCTGGAATACAACTATTTCCTAAGTATATTATCGTACATCCCAAATTCAAATTAAATGTAAACAGTTTATCGGCGAGACAAAACGATGTTGCTGTAATCAAGGTACGACAAAAATATACATTATCAGAGCTATTAAAGAATATAAGTATTAAATTATAATTATTAAATTGAATTATAAGAGTGTTTGTAAGAGCTTATAATTAGGTCAAAGTCGAACAAACCGATCAACAATTTATAATCTTTTATTTCTTGTGTTGTTATATTATTTTATTATCAATATAATGTTAAAAATTAAATCATTACTCTTTATATATGCACATACTTTGGAAAGTATCATGAATATTTCTGAAATATTAAAATGTAAGACTGTTATATAGATAAGGCATTGTATTTTTGTTAAATTGTATTACAACTAGGATTTTTGAAAATAAAATGTAAATAAAATAACTCTTAGTGGCATTTATAATAGAATGAAATGTGATAACATTGAAAATATTCAATAAGGAATATTTTCAAATTCTTTAAATTTAATATAACTGTGAAAAGAATCATATACAATATTCAAGATAATTAAAGTTTTTATTCTATAATCATTTCTGAAATTTAAATAATTTGATTTTAAATATGAAATCAGTTTCTAAATGAGATCAACATTTTAATATGAAAATATTTTTATTTACAGGTTGAGGAAGAAATTAGTTTCAAAGGATTCCAGGGTCCGTTAAATCTTCCAGATCAAGATACTCGACATATTGAAGTTGGAATACTTAGTGGTTGGGGACTAACGAATTATCCAGAACTACGAAAATCTACGATACTAAGAAAAATTTGGTTGAATATTATTGAGTCTAAAATTTGTTCGATGATGATGCCATATAAATTGAAAAGAGATCAATTCTGTGGGTATCAAAAGCAAGGAGTAGGAGCATGTACGGTAAGATTTTACGTATTATAATGACAATGAAATATTTTAAATTTCGAAAATCAGTATATTTTTTAATGCATTGCATCCAATCAAATATACATAATGATTTACAAGATTTCTTAATCGATTACTTTTTTTCTATTTTGTGCTAATCTGAATGAATTATTCATTAATTTGATCATTTTTCATTATTACAGGGTGATGGCGGATCACCATTGGTTAACGATAATAAAGTTATTGGTATTCTTTCTATTATTCGTCCATGTGCTATGGGATTTCCCGATGTATTCACTGATGTATATTCTCATCTTGACTTCATTAAAAAAGCAATCAAATTTCGAGAATAATATATCTTTTATACAAGTATGCAAATAAAGATTGTTGATAAAATTGAACTGCTACATTAATTAGAAGATATAATTAGTGATTTATAAAAATCATAAATCCAAGTCAATATAAATAAGAAATATGTTCAATAAAATACAAGTAAATTAAATTTAACTTAAAATTACCTGTTATTGTAATACGCAATCATCGTTATAAATTTTGTTATTTTTCAGTGATTAAATTTTCGGTAAATATTAGTATATATCTGCATTAGCATATTCTTGTTTATTTTACCTATTACTTATGATCATAACTAAGTTTATCTTGTAATACTACTAAAATATTATCTAGTTGTTAGGTATATAATTTAATAAACATAGAATATATTATAATAAACAATTGACGGTATATTAAGATATAAGGAAAGTATAAGTTCAATTAATAGACAATTAACAGATAAAAAATGAAGGTATTTTGTATGAAATATAGAATTACAAGCTTCGTAATCTGATATCTTATTTACTTTTGATGTTAAAAATTGAATGTATAATATAAAGGTAAAAAAATTGGATTGTTTTTTTATTATTCCTTAGATCATTACTAAATAATCTAAGGAAAATTTACAAAAATATCTTAAAATTGTAAAATATTTACATTATACCAGTACAGATTTCAGAATACCAAACTATTAATTATGAAATTAAATTAATAACAAATTTGCTTCTTATACTAATCACGTATTATAATAAATTAATTATACGAAAGCGACTAATTTCCATTAAAGAGATATTTTTCTGTTAATGATTCAAAATTTTCATATTCTAATTGCTATCATTATAATTATTATTTATTAATTAATATTAATACAAATGAATTTTGTATGTTAATGAAAGACTCTATTTATCATTTCTTCATTGTAAAAATTCTTATTCTTACGCTTTCACAAAGTAAAGCGTTTCAATATACATATATTGTTCAAATAATAAATAATAAATTTTGAAATATTTTGAGACAAGAGTAAATCATGACATTGACGAAGAAATATAATTTAATTATTATTTAATTAAATATTATTGTTGGAATACGTCGATTATGTGTACACCTGGAGTATAGCAGGAAATCGCAATTTCAAGGGATTCTACACAAGCACTGAATTCTTCGGAAGCCGCCAATGAGCACGGAAGTGCATTAAATTCATCTTCTTCTAATATTTAAAATTCATAAATAAAATCTGTATTAATTAAACAATCGTTTAGTTCAACCTTTTTTCGAATAATTATTGTATAGAAATTTACAATTAAATTTTTATTCAGTATTACATTTAAATGAGTCTTCACAAACATTTTATTTTGGCACTAAAACTACAAGCAATGTTTTTTCAATAATTTTTGAATTTAAAGATGTTATTATCCATGTTTGCTAGTAACATCTTCTGAATATTATTATAAAAATAATAAAATAAAGCTAATAAAAAATTATTTATATCTCGTGGAGAAACTACGCCGCTCTAATCGTGATGTAGTTATTTCTTCTCTGGGATTTTTTCTCAGATAAAAAGCGTCTCTCTCCCTATAAGAACTTCGAGGAGAGGAATAGAATGTGTATCGAGATAAATATTCCGTTTTATATAATAATAAATGTAATTATCACTAAACACAGGAATTAAAAAATTAATAAGAAGAGTAAATTTTTTTATTTAAAATACACATTATATAATATTTAAAATATTAAAACTTATATTTAATTTCTGTTTCGAAAACTAAATTTAACGACATATATTCGTTTAAGTAAAATGTAAAAAGGCATTTTATAAAAAAAGATATACTAAATCAGTAAAAGCTACTTGTAACATTTGTTATATTGTTCTTCATTGTTGGCCAATCATGTTTTTGAAAAACTATTTAATAAGTTCTAAATTTTATAAACGCTTGAAATGTCGGTATTTATATAAAATGTACAAACGTTTTTTATTTATTCTATAATGTGATATTATTAAATAAATATTGATATACTGAAAGCATTTGTTATCATTTTTATAATATAATTTCGTACAATTTATATTTTATTCAAATGAATATATATTGTAGACAGACAATTTCTTTCTTTTCTTGAATTTTCTTTATTACGACCACTTGAATATATTAATTAGATTGTCTCAAGTACATTTCTGACAATGTTTAAGAAATTAATTTGTCTTATGAGAACAGAGCGAGAACAGAAGTCATCGCTCTCTAGTTCTTAAATTTAACAGTCTTCATCTACGTTCTGGTAGGACAAGTATAGAATGTCGTTCTGATAAGGGCGGACTCATATGAGACCACGTTCAACAGTTCTGTCGCTCTAAAAAAGGGACATCGGTGTTTGTTGGGTTATTGAATAATCTTTCATAAAAGAACATACATTTAGGTAGTTTAAAATTCAAAAAACGTATATTTTAATAAATAAAATATATTTGTTAATAGTTTATTAAGAATATAGTATTTTTAGTATAATTTATATTTTCTTTTTAGTTAAAGTAAGTAAATATATATACAAAAACTTTTATACAATAAACATGATAATCATCTTTGATGATATTATTAAAGATATTGTATACTATAAAAAGATTATTTCTTTAGAAAATAATAAAAATGATAGCAGCAGGTTTTGGATTTTAATGAACCTATAGAACCTATAGGTGAAATTAATAAAAATATCTTTTGAAGTAAATTATATATATGTCTAAAAGTTTATTGAAATTCAAGAATTGCTATAATTTTTGTACAAACATATATATATATATATATATATATATATATATATATATATATTAATGTATCCATGTATTCATATATATTCATTTACAGTGGAGTGATTGTAATGTACCCCTACAAATACTCATATCTGACTAATTTAATAAGTCGCGCGTGTAACTTAACAATTACAATTATTATTCACACTATTATTTGTTAATTTATTATTCGTTTTTTTTTCACATTCTAAGACATGTTTTTATATTAAAAGAATTTTATTCTTTCTTCGTAATTTATCTATTTAATTACATAATGTATTGAATCTGAAATATTATAACGCAAATATTATAATTATTAGCTGTATTAATGAATATTTAAAGTGTTCATTTCATATATTTTCTCAATAAGATAAATATGATATGTACATGTACATATATATATGTACAAGTATCAAAAAATTAAACTAAGCCCTCGAACGACATAATTAATTTAAATATTTAGTTTTTTTTCTCGAAATTCATAAATCGTGTCTGAATTATTTTACTGAAATATTGATCTAATTATTTTTATTTAGAGAACTAAGTTTTGAAATATTAAGAACTCCTTTTTTCATAAACTCGTACTTATTTGAGCATATTATTACATAAAAAATACTTTTCTAATTGAAAGTAGATTTCACTTAATAACAGAAATTTAGTTTCAATTTTTTTTACATAAGTTCACATAAAAACAATTAGCGAAGAAAGAAAAATTGTACCAAATTTAAATGTTTATGGAATTCTTTAAGGTTAGTTTTATTTATTATTATCATCTCTAAAAGGATTTTATAATAGGTATTATGTTGCTTATTCAAACATTATGAGTTTTAGAAATACTTCAATGAGGTTCATATTTTTATATAAAAAAAAAGAATTTGTGATACATTAACATTCTTAGAATCAACAATGGTTTTCAAAGTTTTAATTATTTTGTGTTTTGCATTTAATGCTGGTAAGTAAACATCGTATTATCATTTCTAAAAATAAAATCAATTCAGAAAATTCGTCATCTTTAAAATTATTCATAATTTATATATATTTTAAATAATATAAATTTTCATTCAAATCAATTAAGCTGTCTCTGGCAAATATACAAGAATTATTGGAGGTCTGGATGCAAATTTACAAAACACAATATATCACGCATCATTGAGACGAATTTCCAATGATCAACATATATGTGGTGGTGCAATTATAAGCGAACTACACATTCTTACAACCGCATACTGCGTAGATATTCGTTTTAATATCTATAATGATTTAAAAATAAGAACAGGAGGATTCGAAACAGTGGACCTTGAAAGATCGACGCATTTTCCCGACAAAATTTTCAGTCATCCCAAGTATAAAGGATTCGTTGAAGTAAATTCAAATAATTTTTACGACATTGCTATAATCAAGGTATGTTGGAACAATTTGATTAATCGAAGTATTAGATATCCGTGCTTTGAATCACATTTAAATATGAGGATTTAATAATAACAAAATTTAAAAGAAACTTATAAAAGTATGTATATGAACTATAAATGTTAAAGAACTAAGTTTTGATCTGCTGAATTATTGGTAGAAATATTTTCAAGTAATAAAAAAGATTTTAAAAATATAATAATTCTTTATTAATTGCTGCATAAGAATACTAAATTTTTAAGTTATAAAAATTCCTACAGTGAAGTATTGAATAGAATAGAATAAAAAATAAAAGTAAAATAATATAACTAAATAGAAAAATGCAATTTTAATCCATTTAATTATAATATATTATACAATTTTATGAAGGATATACATTTCTACCTTTAATAAATTCAAAGAATTTTATAATTTAAATAAATTCATATGTAAATTCTAATTCAAATTTTTGTTCGATCATTTTTGTATTAACTTTTGTTGTTAATATTAAAAAAAGATATTAATAAAAAAATTACTAACGTAAATATGACAATATATATTTATTCTATTATATCAAACAATATAAAAACGTAATAAAATATATACTATAATTTTTATATAATTAAAATCAAATTAAACTTTTTTAATCTTTTACGACACACTTTCAATATATTTTTCAAATTTATTCAAAACAGTTACTTTTATTATCCAATAACTCACAAATAGTTGTAAAAACTGTTTCTTATCATAATTGTAAATTTTTCTTATAAATATTATTATAAATGTAATATCTTATAAATTCTAACAAATATCATATTAATAATTACTTTCATATCATAGCGACGTATTTATTTTTTATCTTTTATTTGATCTTTTGAGTACTTTGTAAAATTTATACAGTTCCTAAATTTTTTAGATCTAAAAGATTATTCTGGTGATAAACTAAATTTGTCAATATTATTTAATTAATTATTTCATTAATAATGCTTAAATAAAAAATGTGTTATTAAATTACAATCTCATATGAAATTTTTATTATAAAAATAAAAAATTCTTTATGAATAGTCTTAGTGAAAAGAATAATTTTACCTAAAAAATATATTAAATAATTTGATATACATTAGGAATTTCTTCCTCTAATTTATAATGAAGAATATATTCTATAAATTATCTTGGTCAGCTATTTTTTTTAACTTTATTTTTTCTAGTTTACTTACATTTATTTATAGTTTAAAGTAAATTTTTTTTTATTTCTGTATAAAAATGTATCTTAAACGATTATTTCATAATTTTGAAACGTAAACCTAATTTTAAGATTTGATACTGAGCTATTAATATCAAAGAAGGAAAATTAAATATTATTTTAATATACGATTTATCAATTACTTATTCCACTCCATACAATATCTATATCACTCAAATGACTTTAGTATTGCAGTAGTTCATACGACATTTTATCATTTATACTATACAAATTTGGGAAAAATCTAATTTTTAAATTTAAGATGTATGAAGTTATCCTCAATTTGACAATTATTTTATTTAATATATTTTTTCCGTTAAGTGCATATAGAACCTACGCTCAATATTATTCTAAAATTATCAGGTAATTTTGAAAAAATTATTAGTATAATTGTTACGTATTTATTTAAAAATGATTTCTAACAAATATATTTGATTCAATCATTTAGTGTATTATCTACAGTTGATTTATTTTATTTAAGTGTAGAATCAACCTAGCATAGAACTATTATGAATAAACCTTGTTCTGAGATAGTTTCCGATATTGAATAATAATTTACAATTGCCTAGATTTATGAACTTATAAAGACGATTTATATACTAAAATTAGTTGTTTTTTGCAATGACATATACTTTTTCATAATTTAAAATATAGTTCTGTGATCGATAAAGCAATCGTAAGGAATTTGTTCATTTCAAGGATATAATTTTCAAATATTTTATTTTAAAGAGAGTTAGTTTTCCGATAGAAAAATATTTTATTGATCTTTTTATATTTTCAGTTAAAAGAAGCAATTACATTCAATCGTTTCCAGAGGAATATATTGCTACCTATAAAAAACATCTTAAATAACAGTATAGGTATAGTAAGCGGTTGGGGAGCAATAACGAATCCACCGAATATTTTTGCTAATAAATTGCAAATTGCGTGGATGACTATTCTTGATATAGATCACTGTAATCAAAAACTCCCGTTTAAATTAAATTCAGATCAATTCTGTGCTTTTCAAAAGCCAGGAGTAGGTGTAGGTTTCGTAAGTATATCAGAATTCTATATAAATTAATATTCGTACATCGTAACAAGAATTTTACATTCATGGAAAGCTACCGATTAATCAGTTTTCGCAAAAGCAATTAACCCTAAAACAACTGGTGCTGCTAATAAAATATCCTATTATATTTTAAATAATTTTCTATATTTATAAGTAAAATTTTATAATTTCATTATAAACTTTATCAGAAGGAAATCTGTCAAAAATATATTTTAAAATTCACGATATATTAATTTTTACTAAAACGTGAAATATTTAAAATAATATTTTTTCTATTTTCAGGGCGATGGCGGAAGTCCTATAGTTATTAATAATAGAGTAGTTGGTTTAGTAGTATCCTCTCGTCCATTTGCCACAGGTGAGCCAGAAATATATTCGAATGTTTTCAGCCATATCGATTTTATTACAGCCATCGTAAATTAATAAAAGAATATAATTCTATATAAATTTCATTTTATCTAATATGGAGGATAAAATACATTTTATTTAAATTTTATATGGAATTTTGTATGGTATTTATTATATACTACAGCATCTGCCTACTTTATTTACAAATTGGGTCATATATTAAAATGTACTAATTCTGGTTTAAAAATTATATTTTCTTAGTTACATAATTTTTATTTAACATTATAAAGCTAATTAATTAATGATCTAATGAAATTCACGTAGAATGACTCACCGTATATGTAAACTTTAATATTTTAATTTTATTGGTACACAATCTTCATGGTAAGAAAGGTAATTCTTTTTCCTGGTAAAAATTTGAAACACTTTAATAAAACCTTCTACTATACAGTGAAAAAGTCTATCATGTTTAATTTTGTAAAGCTCTATTGCTTCAGCATTTGGAAAAATACACTGAAAACTATTAATTTATTAAGTACTAAAACTACCAACGTTCATAAATCAACCATATCTCCTATATATAACTGTATAAATCTATATACAATTAATATTGAGTTTCAAACTATAGAGCAAAATAGCTTTCGAAAAAATAAAAATTCTAATTCTCATGTAAAAGTAAGTGGGACAATAAATCGTGATAAACCAAATACTTTTCCCTTAGCCATCTATTTATGTTAAAATGTTCACACTTATAATTTAATAGTTGAGTAAACAAATGAAAAAGCAATCAAACAGCGTAAAAAATGGTTTTTTTAATTATAAGTCGTTGTTTATAATCCATAGTCTAAAAACTGTACTACTTTGTATTTATATAAAAATCATTTTGTACAAGCCTAGAAAAAAAGATTAAACAATTACCAACAAATATATTTTATTCTCTACTATTACAAGGACACAATTTAAACATAATTTAGATAATGTAGGTGAAGGTTAATTTTTATTATTTTTTAAGGAAAATTGTAAAAAGCAATACATTACAATGTAAATTGTGATTTAATAAAGTAAAACGCATATCCAAGAAAACTTAATTTATTAACATAGAATAAATTTATGTATCTGTATAAAAAGTATTTCATAAAATAAATATGAGACACACCTGTACTAGTGCGTTCTGATACCTAGGAAACTCAGTCATGTTTAGCGTTCTAATTTATGTATCTAATGACTTGTGGAGTTATCACAAGTATAGAGTTACCTAGAACTATATCTGTATATATACTTGCCTGAATATACTTTAACTTCTAAACGAACTAATGATGAAATAAATGAATTTTAAAAGAATGTTGAATACAAATATAAGAAAACTTGTACACTTGATACTGAATATACATTTATATTTTCTTTATCTATTCTGAAATATATTTGAAGTATATAGTCTGTGTATGTCATAAAACTCGTAATTTTTCAAAATTAATGTCACATATTTTAATTAAGCAAATTGATATCTAAATTGCTAAAAATGATTAATAGAAAATTAATGTAACTAAAAGTATTCTAATTTATATAAAATACTAAGAAAATAGTGATTCTTACAATGATACAGGCAATCATTGACGCAAATGGAATTTATAATTAATTTAATAATTTTGATACATTAAAGTATATTTATATATCTAAATATTCTGCTTTTAAGAAATAAATTTGAAACCTATATGACGAAATATAAAATTCTTTATACAGTTGAAAATATTAGAAGAGCTTAAATTCGATTGCTATTGAGATGCTCTAATATTTTCTACAAATGAAAGAGACAGCAAATTATGAAATCATTAAAAAAAATAATAAGCATTTGTCTCGTTTTTTTACAAAATGTAAAATTTAGTAATAATTAAGAATACAATGTAAGTAAAATTTTTTAAGTACAAAAATGTTATTAAACTTTTTTGAGAATGTACTACTCTTTTAAAAAAGGAAACATTTTTTAAAATTAAGCCTTAATCTTAGAATTTAATTAAGCACTTGTTCTTCAAACAATTAATTCATAAACCTAAAATCACCTAAATATGTAAGCATTTATGTCAGTGGTAGAAACCAAAGTTATATATAAGATATTGATTTACATGGCAATCGACATTGGAATAAATGTACACATACTTTCTACATTTGTGTACATAATATTTGGCACCTGCAAATACGCCGACAGAACCGAGAAAGGTAAAGAGTGTCATTGTACATGTAGATAGTAAAATTGAAAAGTCATATATTAAGTTTGCAAACTGTTGAAAATCATAATTGCACATTAATATTACGTTAATGTATTATATTATAAAAATTGTTGTCAAAGGACCAAAATAAGAAAAAAAATAATTGTATGCAGAGAGATGAAAGTCCAATGCAGCGTCGTTTGAAGGAAGGAAGTTTTATTGTAGAAAAAATTACAGATTATTTATGAAATAATAACGAACTCCGGATGAAAAGGCAAACAAAAATATATTGAACCGTTTTATGTTTATAAGAAGAAATATTTCTATTCGTTACAGAGTATATTATCCTCATTTTACTGATAAGGAAAAAAAATTGAACGAAGTAAATAATAAAAAAATTAATAGATCTTTACGTTATAGAGGCTACGTGCATCGGAGTGGAAATTCTGTTAGCGACTGAGAGGGAGAGGAAGAACGCTACGCGCCGTAAAAATCCCGGTATTTCCTCCCGATCAACGAAGCAACTGAACATTCTCCCTCGGCTATCCGTGATTGGCTATACTTAGTAAATCTCCTATTGGATTGGGTGATAGAGGTGAAGAACGTTTCATGCCGTTTGTTTTGGCATAGCTCCAGTGCTCTACATCTAGATGAGCGCACAGGGTTCTGAAGGCATTGGAGTAGCAAGGGACGAAGGATTAAGTGTTCTCTCTTTCTGAATTTGCTGCCAATTACGCCAGACCAGGGGAGTGTGCTACTCGTGCTGTCCAGTGACAGTTACCAAATTCAAAACTTGTCTTGATCATTTCACCTTTCTTCCTGAAATGAAGGATGACAAGTAATGAGGAGTATTCAACGTAAAGGAATATAGTCATACCTCCTTTTCAATATAAAGAATGAACTTATTCCGTTCTATTCAGAACGAGGGACAAAACTACTTCGTCCTTTTCAGGGCGAGGAGATATCTTATTCCATCCATTTTAGAACGAAGATAAGGGATAAACTCGCTGCAAATTTTTTAGGATACGGAGGATCATCATTCTTTCTACCATTGTGGATGCAAAGTCCATCCACGCTAAATAAAAAATAAGCTCAGATAATTTGAGATACGCTTATCACTTTGACCGACGGTATATCATGCAGTCTTCTTAGTATATTATCTTCATTGTACTGATTAGTAAGGAAAAAGGAATTGAACGAAGTAAATTATGAACACAATTAATAGAGCCACTACTTTACAGTTATTTATGATTATTTGGACCCAAAAAAGAAGATTGCTATACTCAAAAACAAAGTATTCCCAATTGTTTGTAAAAAATAATTCACATTTAAGATTAGCAATTTAATCACTTCTCAGGATTGTAGAACTATAATATATGTAGAAATATATATTAGCATAATGACAAATTGTAGTAAATATATCAATTTTGTTGGCATTTATTATACAGTAAATATTATATATATTTATTCTTATAAATACGTATATAATATACGTATCGAAATCCTCCTCAGTCAAGAGAAGAAAAATGTCCTATAGCCTTCTTGATTGATGGTGTGCACGAGACGAAACGACATCGCCTTGTTCCGCCTGGCTGTAGCCCGAGCTCGGTGTCCCTCCACCTAGGCGCGGGTATAGTTAAACGCCCATGGTTCTTTTCTATGGAAAACCTACAGGATCGGAGAAATAAGCAACGTCTTATTTGATATTATTCAGTGTCTTTTATTAATGCCGGTGTACAATGTGTTTCTTGAAAACTGTAATTCCCCTTTAATCGAGAGAGGAGGAGTGTAGGCCTTGGCTTGTTTCGCCTTGCTGGCTGTGGATAACCTTGACTGCCTCTGCAGGGTTAAATTTTATGAGCTCTCTTCGATTTTATTAATACGTAAAAAAATAACGTAGATGGTGGGGGAAGAGAAAAAGAGAGGGCGTACATCAAATAACGTATTTTTCGCGGGATAATAGAACGATAGTTCGTTGAAAAGCGTACTGGCCATAAGAGAAGAGAATGGAAATACGTCAAATAACGCGATGCCGGGGAGAGGAAAAAGGAAGAGGAAGGTCAGGTGGACGGATGATGGTGACTATGAACGGAACGACCATGAGGCGAGATGGTGAAGCAGGCGGTAATGTGAAAAGTCTGAATTCACGGTGACGAGATTCATAGTAGACGTGAATCTCGTACTGGAGGAGACTAAGCTCGTACCCACTGGTAAAGCCACGTTTTGCCACGGCTGCTATTAGAGCAGTCGCGAAGGAACAATCGTTAGCGAAACTTCGACAACGTTGTCAAAGCTTTGAGCGCATTCGATATTACGAGAGCTTTTGAGGTATTTCGTGAGAGCTCGGCTTTTCTTACTTGGCTCGTATATGATCGCAACGCATTGACAAGTATCTTCAACCTGTTTTTAAATAACACCAAGGCAAGTCAGTGTCGTTGTATATGTATATTTTATATTTATATGGTAAAAATTTTAAAGTTCTTTTAGTCATTATTTGTCTCAAAATATATTTGAAAGTTTTTGCAGTCATTATTTTCTTTATTCATAAAAATTTATTATATATAAGCATCTACATAGATACATGTCTATAGGTTCATTTCATTAATAAGTATTTGATAATACGACTTATTCTTACGTGTATTGTGATATAGTAAATAATTAGTATAAAACTATCTTCTTATACAAATTTAATTTCTTTTTAAGATATTTGTAATATCTCAAGTCATATGTTTAAGTTTCTATAATAGACCTAATGAAGTCAAGGTGTTGGTAAACATTAACATATATTTCTGGATCACCTGTGGCATACGGCCGAGACGAATAAACTAGACCAATAACTTCATATTCAGAAACTAGTGGATTTCCAGCATCACACTAAAAAGTAAAAAATATTTTTCTAAAAGCGGTCTAAATTGTAATTTCGAATTAAACTGCAAATACCTTAATTCTAATATAATCTTCAAAACATTTCTTTACAGTAAACTTGCAAAATATACTTAAATAATTAATAGAAATATGAGTTAAATGAAACAGTTATTGATGTCCAAAGATAGTACGAGAATAAATTTAATTAATAATTTCAAAGACTTACATAACCCACACCTATTCCTGGACTTTGAATAGTACAAAACAGATCAGAATGAAGTTGAAATTGAAGACGTCTTTCACACTCTTGTTTGTTAAGAACCATCAACCAAGCTCTTTTCAATTTATCTGAAAGTAATGATGGTAGATAGGAAGTAGATCCCCAACCAGTGACTACACCGATACTACCACTTTGAACGTCTAAATTTGGTAAACGTACCGGATTATGTAATTCATTCAGTTCAATACTTTCTCTGAGCTAAAAATAACAATTTTTAATATTAGGAAATATTTTAATAACTGTATTATAATAAGTTTAGAATTGTCTTAAGACTAATGAAAAAAATTAAGTAAATAGAAAAATATTAACAATAAACACTTATTAGTAACACTTTTGATACGATAAAAGAAGGCTAATAGTAATAATACGAAACAAAGAAACTAATAATAAAGATAATATATTTTTCGATATATTATTTTAGTTTTTATTGCATAACTAATTAATGAAAAATTTAACTAATCAAAAGGGTAGAAAAACAAAATAAAATTGTAGAACTGTAATTATAATAAATTACTATAACATAATTATAAAACAAAGCTAATATAGTTAATAACGTAGAATTTTTCTAATTATTATTTAAGCAAATATAAGTAATGATATAAGGCTAAATTAAACGCCACAATCATTATCATTAATTTGACTTATTGTTTTTCGTATATTTGTATAAATTTATAAAAAAAGGAAATAGATAAGAAAAAGGGGAGGATAATAAAAAGCTAAATAAATAAAAACAAATATTAACAAAAAACAAATATTAATAACGTTTTCTATACGGTTAAAGGAATATAAAAGTAAACAAAGAAAATAGTAATAATAATAATAATATTAGTAATACTAACACATAAAATAATGATAATCATTATAACTAAATAATAACTACTATTCAACCCGAAGGAAATTAAATATAACCACGAATTATTATTAATTTATCTAATATTAATAAAAATATGCTAAATATTAACAAATTTATAAACAGAAACTGTACCATTACGGTTATAAGGAAAAAGGAAATTGCAAATCTAATTTTATGAGCAGTTAAGTAATTAATTAAATATAAATGCTAATAAATTAGTAAAAATGAAAATTGTATACAGGCTGTATAGACTTTTCCGGGACAAACCATAAAAATTCCCTCTTTGCCGTATAATAAACAACCGTATAATTAAAGGCAAGTATTTTTAACGTATTGTACTGAGTTCTATTTCATGATTAGCTTACAAATTTTTAATAATTGATTAAATATAATATGATAAGAAAACATAATTGCATTGTAAATATTTAATAATATTAAAAAGATTTATTGTACTGATAAGACACAGAATTTCATAAATTTAAAGAATGTTGTTATAAGAGAAACGTCGTTTCTTAATTTTTCGTTTATTTAAAGTTAGTATTACTAACACATTCTTGTTTATTAAACTTACTACGATAATGGCAATGTCATTCATAAAATTCGTTTCCGGGTCTGGATATCCTGTATATTTTTGATGAATTTTAATCAATTCAGGAAGAAATGATTTCCCAGATATACTCTCAACCGTGGTATATCCGACACAGATCTTTATGTTTCCATAGTTAACGTATTCAGGATCAAGGCAATGAGCCGTTGTGAGAATATGTCGGTTACTTATGATTGCACCGCCGCATACTTGTTGATTGTCTGAAATACGTCTTAAAATCGCATGATACGGGAAATCATTTGTAGTGGAATCCAGACCACCTATAACCTTTGCGTTCTTGCCCATGACAACTGTAATTATTTTCATTATTATTTAAATTAGATCGGCAGGTAAATTGATTTCGTCTTTTTTAACAAAAGCGTTATTACGAAATTTGAATAGACATTCAAAAGTATGGCATTGATTAAATTCATATAGTTAGAGAATTATATTTCTGAAAAGATTTTGAATACTTAGATAATCGAATAAACTTACCAACAGTTAAGGCAAGGCACAAAAAACTCACAAATTGGAAACACATTGCAATGAAATTATGTATATTATTTATATCGATACTGAATAGGTCGCATTCTTATATAAAGATATCAAGTTCATATTTTTTATGTAGATCTTTATATATATATATATATATCTTTAAGTTTATTCAGGTATTTACTGAGAGTGTTTTTATCATGTGTTTTTAGTATTATTTACATGAAATACAAATAAGTGTAATTTTTAATTTTTAACGTTCAATTCATTATTTATTTTGAATCATTTATACTAATAATACTTATTAACATAAACTAAATTTATATCTATTATTTTATTTCCATAATAGCGGATTGTTGATTTTAACTAATACAAATCTAAATATTTATAAATTTATTTATAAATAAGTGTTTAATTTTCCCGATAAACTTAAAGAAATTCCATTGTACTTATATAATTTACGTTACTCTGTTATATTACAAAAGAAGCTTTAGAAAAAATATTATTGTTATATTAATAAGTAAAATTACATTAATATTTAATTTATTATATAATAATATATTTAATTTTATCTTTAAACCTAAAAATTTAAAATATTATACCTATATAATTAATATTACTTAATAATATTATAAAAAGTTTTTTTTTATTTTGTTTTTCAATTTTATTTTTCTTCTTATCATATCTCAATTATCGCTTTATATGTTTCATAAATGATTCTACCATTAAGTTTATACCGATAAACTTATAATTAATAACGACGCGCCGCGCCGCTGCACGGGAAATACAGTTTTTCCCGCCGATTCTTCTGAAGCCAGGTCGCGGCGACGCCGTCTGAATTACTACGTCGTCATCGTGACAGGAAATCCCGGGATCACTTTTCCTGGCGCGCGACGCTCCAGTACACTTGCACTGGGTGAATTACCATGAGTCACCCTTTCAGATCCGGACCCGCACGGTGCAGTCACTGCGAGTCGTAGCAAAATATGTTTGGCGCGCATCAATAATGTAACATATATACAAACACTTTTTATGAAAATAGATGACAAAGTAATTTAAAATCATAGATAACAGATATATTATTTTGAAATAATTTTTATAAGAAACTTGTATAATATGTTTCATATTATTAATTATAATAAATTATTTAAGAGGCAAACAGTTTGTTACGTCCACGACGCGAATTCCTCTTTTAGGCCTATACAATTAATTATACAAGCCAGGGATAGGCTACGGATCTAAAATGTCTGGAAATATCCTAGTTCATGTATATATATATTTATATTTTAGAAAAATACGTGTAGTTCTATAAAAATTAAGCAAGAAAATTTAAAAACACTGTCAGACCTTTGTTGTACACTATATTATGTTTAAGAATTAAATTAGAAAAACAAATCAACGGCCAGACCTTTGTCTCGCCCAGAATTATGTTGTAGTATTTACTAAAGAACAACTACTTTGACTAGGGTGAGACAAGGGATTATCTAACGAAATATTTCAAGAAGTGGGAAAAGAGAAAGGTCGGGGACAATTCTCTAAAACGAAAAACTACACAATGACAATTTAAAAGCTGTTTATTTACTCAATTTCTTATACAGGTCAGAAGGCCAATTACTAGATCTGATATTTGAAAACGAACTTCTTTTTGCGTGGAGAAATGCGCCTTTTGTACAAAATTTAAAGCACAGGCGATATAGGCAATTTTTTTGGTGGGGGGGGGGGGATTTTTATGGTTTGTCCCGGAAAAGTCTATACAGCCTGTATACAATTTTCATTTTTACTAATTTATTAGCATTTATATTTAATTAATTACTTAACTGCTCATAAAATTAGATTTGCAATTTCCTTTTTCCTTATAACCGTAATGGTACAGTTTCTGTTTATAAATTTGTTAATATTTAGCATATTTTTATTAATATTAGATAAATTAATAATAATTCGTGGTTATATTTAATTTCCTTCGGGTTGAATAGTAGTTATTATTTAGTTATAATGATTATCATTATTTTATGTGTTAGTATTACTAATATTATTATTATTATTACTATTTTCTTTGTTTACTTTTATATTCCTTTAACCGTATAGAAAACGTTATTAATATTTGTTTTTTTGTTAATATTTGTTTTTATTTATTTAGCTTTTTATTATCCTCCCCTTTTTCTTATCTATTTCCTTTTTTTATAAATTTATACAAATATACGAAAAACAATAAGTCAAATTAATGATAATGATTGTGGCGTTTAATTTAGCCTTATATCATTACTTATATTTGCTTAAATAATAATTAGAAAAATTCTACGTTATTAACTATATTAGCTTTGTTTTATAATTATGTTATAGTAATTTATTATAATTACAGTTCTACAATTTTATTTTGTTTTTCTACCCTTTTGATTAGTTAAATTTTTCATTAATTAGTTATGCAATAAAAACTAAAATAATATATCGAAAAATATATTATCTTTATTATTAGTTTCTTTGTTTCGTATTATTACTATTAGCCTTCTTTT